>MNCI01004342.1:196165-214039 GCA_015680685.1 Gnetum montanum
AATACCAATTTTTGTCAAGTCTTGTAATAAAGACCCGTTCACATGTCATCCCATTAGTTCCATTCCCCTCAATAATCCCATACCTACCTGATATCATTGTAAGGAACTCGAGGACGAGTTTTCATTCAGTCATGGGGGTATGATGAGACGCGACATGCATAGCGTCGCGATATCACGGCCGCCGCGATATCGCGGTCCATTGCCATATCTATAAATAAGAGGCGGCACTCCCTTCATTTCCCAATCCTGGCTAGAAGTAGCGAAGCTCTGGTAGTTTGAACACTCCAGAGTTAGAATTTTTCCCATGTGCCCGCAGTAGGAGTCCTAGAGTGAACGGCTCTTTATTCGAGCAACTTTGTAACCTGAACACAAGTTGTGTACGGCAATAAAGACGAACTTGATTGGATAAACCTTGCAGTACATGGTTTTATTTTATTGTTATTTATTGCTTTCCTAGTGCGCACGAGTACGACTTGATTACGAGCATCTACGGATGTGTACGGCTAATCAAGGAATCGGCTGCTCGTCGCAACGCGTGAGTACGACTTGACTACGAGCATTGTGACTGCTTGGTAACCCAGTAGCGTATTCCAGGATCTGCGCTTGGTAATCCCAGTAGTAGTCCAATGTGTACGGCTAGTTAAGGAATCGGCTACTCATCGCTAGGCTAGAACGTGTGATAAGTACGACTTGGTTACGAGCACCCACGGGTGTGTACGGCTGGCCAAGGAATCGGCTACTTATCACACTTAGGCTAAATAGGTGCCTCAGTATAACCACTTCGAGCACTTGCGTTACGTGTGGCAATCACAGTAACGATTAGCGTTTGGTAGCCACAGTTGCATAGTTCAGGGTGTGTCCGGTAAGTGGGAACGGATGCTGACGCTAGTTAATTTAGACTTAGGACATTAGTTAGAGTTAGTTAGTTTCTCAACCCTTTCCCTCATAGCTTAGGAGATAAACTAAAAAATACCAAAAAAATCACATACCTCAGACTTGCTTAACCATACACCGTGACACATACAAGCAAGCCTGGGAAGACAACGAACGATTAACCCCAAGTGTTTCTTGTGGCGTTAAGGCATTTAGTCTGCGGAGTTCGACCGGATCACGCGTACACGCTCATATTCGTATGGTTGAGTGTAGGGATACCTCGCCACTCATCAGGCATCGACAAAGAATAAAAAACACCACTACATATTATAATGTTACAATGCATAGAGGCCACATGAGAATTAGGCTATCTAGGTCACCAATATTGCTAGTTCAAGGTTGTGGTAGGCCATGGTACCAATTTAAGATCTTGGTAGGCTATGTTGCTAGTTTAAGATCATAGTAGAGCATTGAAAGTAGGCTCAATTGTTGATGATCTGTCAACTACATGTAGTATGGCTTTAGATAGGAATGATTGACTAGATTGGCTAGCTCATTCCCATCCATGTTAGCTATTTTGAATGCTCTATTTCCATAGGCTTTGTTGACATAGAAGGACCCTTCCTAGTTGGCTACGAATTTGTCCACATGTTCATGGATGGCCTTGAGGATGAGGTTCCCTTCCTTGATCTTGCACAAGATTAGGTTATGGTGATGTTGTTGCTTCTACCTCTCTTGATAGTGCTTGATCTAAGTAAGTGCTTGAATACACTATTCTTCCACTAAATCTATCACTTCTATCCATAACTCCTTACTTTTCTCTTCATTGATGAAGTTAGCTAAGGTTGCTCAAAGTGATGGTACTTGCAATTCAAGAAGTAAAACAACTTCAAAACCATAAACAAGGCTATAACGGGTCATGTTGGTTGCTATGTCATAGGTTATTCTATATGCCCATAGTGCATGGACAAGCTGCTCATGCCACTTCTACTTGTTTTTATTGAGCATATTCTTGAGTAGGTTAATGATGGTCTTGTTGCTTGCTTCTACTTGTCCATTGGCTTGAGGGTAGTAAGGTGACAATAAAGAATGCTTAATGCCTAGGTTGTGATAAAAATCCTTGGTTTATTGGCTACTAAATTGAGGTCCATTATCTATAACTATGGTAATGGGTATGCCATAACAAGCTACAATGTTGTCTAGGATAAATGTGCAAACTTGTTCAAATGTGGTCTTCCTTAGGGGAATAGCTTCAATCCACTTGGTAAAGTATTTGGTTGCAGTGATGATGAAGCTATGCCTTGTGGTAGATTTAGGCATTATGGGTCTAAGGATATCCAACCCCTATCATTGAAATGTCCATGTTATCTTGGTTGTATGCAACTCAGTTGGTGATACATGTATCAAGTTGCTATATCATTGGCATGTGTCACATCGCTTAACCTTTTGTAGGTAGTCATTTTCCATATGGGGCCAATAGTAGCCTAACCATATAATCTTAGTGACCATGGCTCTAGGTCCTATATGTCCACCACAAACACCCTCATGAGCCTCCTCTAGAACTATTATGGCTTTAGTTTTACCTAAGCACTTTAGGAGTATTTCATCATAGACCATCGACATAATGTGTTATCACCTACAATGACATACTACTTCAATTGCTTGTGTATGGCATCTTTTTGAGTAGTAGTCAAGCATTGTGAGGATTCATCATGCATAAGGTAAAATTTGATATCATCATACCACTCCTTGCAAGGAGCAATATGAATGATGTCCACAAAGGTATCCTCAATGATCTCTATGATGGGAGGAGCACAATCCACACTTAAGGTGGGCAACTTGCTAAACCCATCTAGCATCATACTAAGGGCTAGTATTGCAATTACATCAGCTATGACATTTTCATTTTGAGGCATGTGTTGGATATCAACATTTATAAATTTTTGTAATAATTTCTTTCCTAGGTCATAGTAAGGTTGTAATTTCTTAGCTTTGCATGCATAGACTTTGGTTACTTAGTTAACCATGAGTTGTGAATCACTTTTGATGGCTAGGTGTCTAATTCCTAGGTCACAAGCTACCATCATCCCTCTGATCAAACCCTCATATTCTACTATGTCATTAGCACATGGGAACCCAAAACAATAGCCAAAGGGTTGGATTTCACCAAATGGAAATGTTATGATGGTAGTAGCATTGGCCCCATTGGTGGTTGAAGCTCTGTCAAAGTTCATGACTGCCTCATAATCCTCAAGCGCTTGGCTAACTATGTTAATGTGTTCATCAAGAAACTTAGGATCTATGGCTACTTGGTCAGGATCTTAGGAATTACCACTATGTTGGATACCCATTCTACATAATCGACAGCCTTAATGAAACTTGCTTGGTAGAGCTTTGAGTTCATCATGAATTGCTAAGGCTAAATTAGGTCTAATCTCTCACACATTTTGCTTAACCGATCTAATGCTAGGATCCAGTATGATGTTGCGTTGGACTAGATGTGGATCTAAGCTTGACATATCTTCATATGACCAGGCAAATGTATTAATGTTGTTTTGTAAAATGTTAGTGATGTCTTGAGCATGTTGAGGCTCTAATAAGGAACTTAATTTAAGGGTTTTCTCCTCACCACTATGTGTTATGATAGGAATCTTAACTAAAGGATCTTCAGTTATGTCTCCTACTTCTAAGTAAAGGGTTTTGACTAGGTTTTTAGGCCATTTTAGAGGTTTCTATGTTGAGGCTATGTATGTTGAGGCTATGTGGTCTACAAGACTCTCAAGCTTAAGATCTAGATAACCAAGGTTGATACACCATTTAATATCACCGTGAGATCCATGTAGACACAAAGGTAATCTGATTTGCTCCCAAGTACTCATACTTTGATCCCACACATCAACCAAAAGCATATGAGGTGGCACTTGGTTAAAAGTAAATAAATAATGTTAAAATGCCATAAAACATGTGCAAATCCAATGCAATCAAGGCCATTCAAGGTCATCAGTGAGATAAGGTCAATTCAAAAAAGTGCAATAGAGGTGAACAAAGGTTACATAAAGGTCAAACAAGGGGAAATACAACGAGTAAGGCTAAAAATGATCAATAAAGGCCATAGTTTTTCTAGTTTTAGGCCTTAGCAAGCCATGATGCCATTTTATAGTCTTAGTGCACTATGATGCTAGTTTAAGGCCTTAGCCGGCCATGATGCTAGTTTATAGTCTTGGTGGACTATGATGCTAATTTAAGGCCTTAGAGGGCCATGGTCATATGGTGTCAAATCGTGGTTAGGGAAGGTCAAACACCACTATTTGATATCATTTAAAGGCCAAACAAAGGAAAATAGAGTTGTAGTAAGACAAACAATCAATTTATAGAGATGTATAGAGGCCATAGAAGGTCAATCATGTCCATAAGGCAACATAAGTATAAAAAACAAGCCAAAAAATTACACAATAAGTTAAAAATCAAGTAAAATAGGTCATATATCATAAAATATGGGTAATATAGGTAAAAAATGATTACATTTTGCTAGTTTTAGGCCTTAGCAAGCCATGTTTTGAGGCTACAAGGCTATTAGGTAAGTTCAAGCATCAACCAATCCTATTTTTGGGCTATCTATACCCAAAAATCAAGTGCTTTTAGGCTTCCATGCTAGGCTCAACATGGAAACAAGGACCCTTAGTGTGGAGACCAAGGAAAGTATGATTTGGGATGTTCAAAGGTCCAAAATTGAGCTCCCTAGAGGTCTACAAAGGTCAAAAAGTAGGTTTTGAAGTCTTCCCCCCTTGTTTCCAAGCTAGAAAATGTCGAAAAGAGGGGGTTAGCATGGGGAACCAAAATACAAGCAAAAAAATGTCAAATATGGTTAAAAAAGCAACTGACATCTAGATCTAAAGCTTGTGCATCTCTTAACTTGGTTTTGAGGAAATTTGGATCATTTGGAGTGACAATAGGTGTTGTGATGACTTCCACCCTTCTTCCATGTTGGGTACAATATCCTTAATGTGTAAAACTAGGGGGACACATTTTTGATAAATTTAGAGTGGTTTTGGAGCACCTTAACCAGGTTTCTAGGCCCCTAGGGCTGCACACTTTGATTTTGCAAGTTTCTGGCTAACTTTGGACATGTTTGAAGGCTATTTAAGGGCACTTAAGGTCTTCCTCACTACTTCCATGTTGGGGGAGTTGCTCTAGAACGGAAGAATGGGAAGAATGGATTTTGGAGGTTGGAACAAAGTTAGACAAGTAAAATCTTATGGTTGTGAGATCTTGGACTTCTATGGTGAAGATCTTTGGTTTCTAGGAGTGTCTTCTTGTCTCCAAAAGTAGAAAAGAAACTTTTCCCCATTGTTTCCATGTTGGGAAGGTTGCTACAATGTGGAAGAAGTAAGAATTCAAGATCTAGGCTAATTTGGATTACAATCAACTGTGCATGTTTCCTCCTAAGATTGTCAAGGTCAAGGGCTATGGATCCATGTCAAAATTTGATCGTTTTGGGCATTCCTAAGTAATTTTTTGGCTTTCCCACTTCTTCCATGCTGGGGATAGAAATATTAGCATGGAAAATAAGGGGGAGTGTATTTTAAACCAATTTTAACCTCAATAAAATTTGCATGTCAACCTCTGGGGCTATCGAGGTCGAGGAATAGGGTATGGTATCAAGTTTTGGTAATTTTGACTATCTTTAAGTATTTTTTCAACTTCCCACATTTCTTCCCTACTAGAGATAGAAATTTGAGCATGGAAAATAAGGGGAAATGTATTTTTGACTTATTTTAACCTCAATCAACTTTACATATCAGCCTTTGGGGGGTACTAGGGTCCAAGACTAGGGTCTAGAGCCTGATGAATGATGAGGTACCCCTACATCCAACCATACGAATCATAAGCATTCATGCATGATCTGGTTGAATTTCATGGATGGGACTAGTTGTGGCATCTAGAGAATTATGCTTTCATTATAATTTTCTATCTTCCCACTTGGACTAGTGGTAGCTTTGTCATGTATGATTTAGTCTAGATTGAGGCATATGATGTGGTCTAATTCTATGCTACTCCTAATGACAATAAAGAGATAAACTAATTAAGCTTATGAATAATGGAAAATAAGTTTTAAACTAGCCTACATGAAATGAGTATCTATCCCTAATCATCTATACATGCCTTGGACTTCATGAGACTACTTCTAGGATTTCCAGGTATATGTCACTAGGTGTGCCAAATGATCTGCTATTGGATTACCAAGTACTTACACTTAAGCACTTGTGATTAGGTCGTACTCATTCTACTTAATAACAAGAATAGAAAATAGTAATAAATGGAAACATTTAACTAAAGAAAATAATGAATAACTAAACAACTAAATAATTAAAATAATAATAAATCTAAGTGAATGCGACAATGATGGAAGTAATCTTGATCTTTATTTCTAATCATGTAACGTGTCCAAGTATATCACACTCACAAAAAGGTGTTGGATGATTACAAACATCACACTATGAGCATGCACTAGGAATAATAGAACTAAAAGCATAATCTACATAGGAGCTAACTAAAAACTAAAACTAAAACTATTTTCTTTATATCTGAACCATGCACCCAAGTGCTGTAATTATAGGCTAGCATAAAGGAGACACTATCGAATATCTGACATCGCTTCTTGGGCATCGATATTGGATATATGATGTTGGGGCTGATAGATTCATGGCTCATCATACCCCCATGACTAAATGAGGAACAAGTTCTTTACAACATGTTGGGAAGGTATGGGATTATTGACTAACTTAAACAATAGAAAAAACAATTGAATTTTACATCCCGCAGTGATGATTTACAAAAATGTAGACACAATATTACAAGACAAAAATTGGGAAGCTCATGTAGTTCCTAGAGGCAGTGGCTCCTCCATTGGTTGCTTTCTTTTGTTACCAAGCTTGTGAAATTTATAGTGATTAAGCAATGCCTACAATTTTTCCTCTTTTATCCTTGGGTTGTGTACCATTGAGGCTGCTAAACTAATGTGTGTTGGTGTTAGTACGTCCCAAGGGCATGGAAGTTGTGGGAACATCTTATTGAACTTCACATAATAAGTTGCAAATTGCCATCATTCTTCCTCAAAGGTCCTAGCTTTTTCTCTAAATTCTTGATAATCCATTAATCTCCTAGCTAGATTTGAGGTGAAATCCTTCTATCCATGGTATCTAGATTTAACCACTTTCAATTTCAAGTTTACTAGATGAAGCTTTGGCAAAGCATCTTTTCTATCTTCAAACTCTTTCTCATATAATGCATAAGTGGTTGCTACTATTTCTCCAACTCATTCCAAGGTTGAGCTACTATTAACATGGCAAGGTTAGCATATCTGAGGTTAGCTAACACCATGTATTCCTTCAAATATTTGATCTATAGGTCTTTATTCTTTACTTTTTCCTGGTAAACCAAAAAATAGCCATCCAAAATTGCCTACCACTCAGGATTTTGTGCTAATAGGGATCCAATGTGATCTTTGGCCATTTGGATTTTCTTTTTATTTATTTACTTATGCATGTCTACCTAGTCATGGAAGTGTTTCTTTAATTTTTCATTCTTCTTGGGATCATTTTTCCACATGTTGATTTCTATTGCAGATTTTTGTTGAATAGCCTGGACCTCCTCCATTAAGAGGGTTTTGTTCTCCCTAGCCAATTTATTAATGTCCTAGTTGACCCTCACTAGTTGTTCTCTCAACTGGTGAACAATTTCCTCTAGAATATTATTTTTCTTTTCAACTATGGTCAACCTTGAATTTTCAGCAACGAGCTACTTATTTTCTTCCTATGTGGTAGTCAATGCCTTTTTGTAAACATGGGATTGTGCCTCAACAATAGAGGCATTCCAGAATAATTTTTCTTTTTCTTACTTGACAAATCTATTTTCTTTAATTAGCTTGGCCAACTACTTTGTCCTAAATTGTTCCAACTAGTCAGACACAACAAAATGGATAGGGTCCTATCATTTGGCTCTTAGGTTGGCCAAATTTTTTTGTAATCTTTGCACTTTTGCTTTTGCATATTCTACCTTAGCTTAAGCCATTATTAGCTTTTCTTTAGTGGTGATGAGGTCTGACTATGCTGTAGTGACATCATCATGGATCCCAAACAAAGTAGTCATCACTTGCCCCACCTACAGTAGTTGATGTAATACATCCTCATGCACTGCAAGAGTCATCAAAATCTTGGTCAGCATCTACCCATCTTTGGTTCTAGTAAGATCTATTGGGGGTACAATAGGCACATTGAATGATTCTTTAATATGATTCATGATCACTTCTGTTGCACCTACCACATTCTGATGCTACATTACTACAACTGTGGCACCTTCTCTAGTCTTAAGCATCACTTGGAAGAATGCGGTATTCCTAGAGATTTTCCTGGATCATTGGGATCCTTCTTTTGATTGATTAAGATCTCTTTTCTTGTTGGATTAGTTGAAACAGTGGGCTATATGACATCATTGATTACTCTAAAGAGATTGGACTCATCTCTACTTCTCCAACTGATAGCTTTAGTGATTTTTTGTAGGTGGCTCATTGAGGGTCTATAATCTTGTGGTGGTGGTGGAAAAGCTTGTGTTTCTAGGCACTGTTTAGGCTCACATTATATTTCTTCCTTGGGATATGCTTCCTTTTCTAGTTCTTGTTCTTCACCAAGATCTTTCCTTGGTGCAGCAAATTTGAGCAACTCTATGAAGAAAGCTTTTTAGGCCTTTCTGGAACATTATTTGTGTACCCCATGATTCTAGCATGCTTACATAACCTCTTGATTAGGCAAGGAAATGGAAGTGTTGGCTTCTCTACCTTTTTCTCCTCAAACTACCTTTGAATTTTAGTGAAGTAAAATTGGAAAAGGTTGGCCATGTATTTTCTCATTAAGATAGCACTTCCCTTGGCCACATATGTTGAAATCCTATTAAGCCCATTGGTTGGGAAGAGATGGTATGCATCAATATTAAAGTATGTCCTCTCCTCTAGAGTTAGTTAATTATATGTTTTATCTTTCTTACTATATGCTAGCTTCAACCATAGTTTTTTGGTGTCGGGGTTAGATTTGATGGACAAATGAGCTACTTTAGCCCCTTCATTTGGCAAATTAAGAGCTACTGCAATTACCTTGACTGAGAAAGAGACATTAACTCCACAAATGTTTATGATGGTGCCTTCATCTTTATTATTCTAGAATTGGTGAGTCTCACTGAGGTACAATTTGCCACTATCTGAAAGAATGGGCCACAAAGGTGATGCTTGAAGTTGTGTCTAAAACGCTTCTGGAGAAAACTCCATAAATGGGCCAAAATTCATTTGAATGATGATCGTGGTCAACATGTAATTTTCTTAAATGGTCATGAGGTAATCAAGGGGCAACATGAGATGTTGTCCCTACATGGGAGCTGGTGGTTCTATAGCCTCTCCTTGGACTGATTGTCCAATAACAAGGGCCTCTTGATTGATGTTGAGAGATTGGACTTCCTACTCTTCATGTTCTACCAACTCATCCTACTGTCCCCTACCACCTCATAAGTGTTTGGGTGTTCTTTGTGAAGGTTCTCCCTATGCTCCTCTTTTTGGGACTATCTACAGTCAATTAAAGATCAAGTGTTACTAAGGTTATATTCTTTATCATTAATTAGTTTATACCTTAGTGTTTACCTTAGTTCATTAACTTCTTAGTTCATATGATTGCAGAGTTAGAAAAATTTTCAAGAAAAATCCCCAAAAAGTGTTTATTTTATTTTACAACTCTTCATAATTAGTTTCGTTGTTTTGCTTATGTGTGGATTATAATGATGGTTATGATCCTTTGTGTGGAGAAATTAGGGTTTATGGCATTAATACGATTGATTATTCATGATAGCACCTAAAGTTTTTAACACTCTTACCCTTATAATACCCTCTAGGTGATAGCAAATTATCATCAATTAGAATAAGTTTTCNCAGCTAGTAGCAAATGATGAGAATGAAGTTTGGGCACCATGCAGGTCATGTATATAGATTTTATGCAACCTAATATTGGGTACCCAATATCAGGTATTTGATGTCACGTCCAACCCAATATTAGGTGGTTGATATTGAGGTCTAAGAATATGCATTGAATGGGGCAACTAAGCATGAAAAATGAAGCTTTGTGATTAGTTGAAAGGTTGGAGGTTAGATCCATCATTTTGGGGTAAGTATAAAATCGAATTAAGGAATTGGAAGTGGTTGAAGGTGGAGTCATTGATGTGAAAAGTGCTAGAAGGAGCAAGAAAAAGGAGCATTGAAATTGAGGTTGTGGACGAATCAAGTTATATGAGAAGGGAAACAAAAAAATGTAACAATTGAGTGCTTGGAAGGTGAAGAACAATGTGGTTGTGTTAAACAAGTACAAGTCACAAAAGTTACACAAGTTGATCCTCCCCAACGCAGTGTTAGCCATTAATGCCCTTTTGTAACCACACTTAAAAATGTTTGCGGGCACTAAAGGGGTTGAATGCAATGCATAACTGTGAAACAAAACACACATGTTAAAATCATTAATTTGAGATAATAACTCTATGTTACACAAAACTACAAGTTAGGATCACATGAATAATGAGATGAGATGGACTATAGAAAGGATTGTAGAAATTGGGACATGAGGTGTCTTACCATGGGCACAATGAAATCTTGTAACTTATTAATGGTTAAATAATCATGAGCCCTTTTCTCCAAGACTCAAACCAAGTCCAAACCACATTACAGTGACATTGCATCATTTTATCATGTTGGCAGATAACCATAAGACTATTATAGTTGTGAGGAGTAACATCGCTTGGCATTTTTTCCAAGGGAGGAGCCTTATTTATGGCACACATTATTTTTTTTGGAAGTTCTAAGAAGCCACCAACCTTTAAGCATGGGTACATGTCTCTCTAGTGGGACCCATAGAAGTTTATTCAATGCCATTCTAGGTTACTCTTACTTCCATTTTTTGTTAGATCTACAAGGATATGATTATAACCTCAACAACATGATAGAACATATAGAAGTGGCCAAAGAGAACTCATAAATCCTCTTGATGTCACACCCTTCACATTCCACCTTGGTTCTATACTCTTCTACCTAGACACAATGATTATAAATTTATCATTATCTTGGATGATGGAAAAGAATATCATTATGACTAGGGTAAAAACCTCTTATTAATGGAATGAGTGGATGGATGACATGGTCTTAATGTTTGAATAATCAATTCCTTATGACTTAACAACATAAAGAAAACCTCACCTCAATGGATTACATGATCATTTTATTCACAAGAAAGATTACATAATAAAGAAAATAAAAATAATGAATAGAAAATTTTGGAAAAGATAAGAAAAATTGTATCCAAAAATAAGAAAATGACAAGAAGTTGTAAAACAAAAAAAATGAAAAACACTTATGAATTCCTGAAGACTAGAATGGGGGGTAACCTCCATGACTAAACATTTGGTCATGAAAAGGATTAATAAGTGGATCCTTGATCTAGTCAGTGACGGTATGTTTTAACATAACTGTGTGTGTTGAGCTCTATTTTTGATTTGAAGGGAGCTACGAAGCCTTATTTGATGGAGAGGAATTTAGAGGCTCAATCGCTTGTGGTTGTGATAGCTTGTTTGGACTGTTGGTTCTGAAAAATGGTCTTCTCTTTGTACAGTTGTTAGAACTAGCAACGGGTTGGAGGTTCATAGCTCTCATAGCATTACGTTGTTGCAGTTGAGTGGAGAGTTCCCCTTACATTGCTAGAGTGAGTGGTAGTGGAGCTATTGGTGTGAGAGTCGCAGATGGGTTTGAAGGATGGTATATATGTGGTGTGTCTCCCCTAGGAGAAGGAGTCCTATAATACTCCTAAGCTTGGTAGTGATGTTGTGGGGCCATGTGATTGACAGAGTCACTTGGAGAGACCGGCTACTACATGTAATAGCCATATGGATCTAGTTGTTGGTAAGGGTATTTTTGCCTGGGCGGTGGCATCCCCCATGACTATGGGTATTACCACTACTGGTGTTGCTCGATAGGTTGTGGTGGAGTTCCACTTGGATAATATGTTAAGTGTTGATCGAACTACCTTGGGTTACTTTGGGGATAAGGTAACCTCTAGGGTGCTTGCCGTTTGTTAAGTCTTGGATTGAGTGCATACATCCCAAACTCTTGCAGATGTGAGATTATTGGGCAACATCCCTTAGGATGGTCATATTGACAAATCTCACATCCACTGTCATTGTCCATATCAGAATCCACAACCTCTTCGGTGATAGCCATTTTACCCTTACCTTTGTTACGTGCATGATCCAAATCTCTCTTCTTCTTTTTATCATAGTCACTACTTTGCTCCTTAGACTCCTCTACAATTTTAAGGATAGTTTCAAATCTACTATCTAAGGAGTCCCACATTTGATCTACCTTAGCTGACACTTCTATTGTTAATTTTTGAAGCGGCAAGGTTTTTCTATTCACCATCTCCTCGAGTGGTGACTCTTCCTCCTCCTCACAAAATCTCACTCCCCTTTCTCAAAGGGAAGGATCACGGTTGTACTCTTACGTACTTTCTCTCTTACATAGCTCTCCTTCTTCCTTAGCTACTTGCTCCAACAATCTATGAACCTCATGGGACCTAAGCTCTGATAATCTCCCTTGGGCATATGTTCCAAGGGTTCTCCTTTTTTCATGCCTAAGCCCATCTACGAGATGGCGTAGTTGATCCCGTTGTGCATAACCATGGCCTGGGCAACGATGTAGCTATGCATAATATCGGCCCATGGCAGCATCCAAGGATTCATGATTACCCTGCTTCCATCCTTGGATTTGCTTCTACAGGTTGGACACTTGGAAGTACATTTGATATTTATCATTAAATAGTTCTAGTATCGTACTCCACCTTCAAATGGATTCCAGTTCTAAGGACCGGTATTAGCTTTCCGCTTCTTTTATGAGTGTCCTTGGGAACAACTTTAATTTCTACCATTCATTCTCAATGTTCTACAAGGCACATGCATCATGAAATTCCTGTAAATGGTTCTGAAGATCAATGTTGTGTCCCCCCTCAAATCGTGGGATATTATTCATGTCTAGTCTCTTGATCCTGCTATCTTTCTAGTGCCTTGTAGGTATTCTAACGGCCTCTGTGATATCTAACATGCTTTGGGTTGCAATTAGGGGTTCTTCATGGTGATTTCATTCATAGCGTTTGTGATGTCTACGTGGTTCCCTACTTCCCCTTCCTTTTCGTGATTCTCTAGAATGCCCTCATCCTCGTTCTCAACTTTCTCGTCTAGGTTTCTTACTATGTTTACCTTTATCCTCACAGATAGGTTCTTTATGACTGGATCCTAATACAAAAGGAGAGGGTGAATGTGACAATGAAGGTAAATAGGAAGGAGAACCATCACCATGACGATGTTTTCTACCGTCTCTTCGGCGGTCTCAACCCCAATCGTGATGATAATCAGACTGCTCACCCTTGTCATGTGTTTGTGTTCCCTCATTGAACACTTGGTGTTCATGGAGATCAGAACTAGGGTTGTGAATCGTGGAATGAAGGTTCTAATACATCACCTCCTCACCATCATTAGGAGGAGGACCACCATTTTGTGGAGAACCTATTGAAATAGGTTTGTCACCCTCAATTTCTCTTAAGACGGGTGGAGCATTATGGGGGCCTTTTCCCTTCAATGATGTATAGTATCTCTCCTGTTGCAAGTCCCGTTGGTGTTGTGCTTCTTTGGGATGGTAGTCCCTTGGGTGGTGTTTGCATGCAACATATTATACAAATAACTGTAACATGCCTATTCGTGCAAGAGCACGAAGGAGCATGTTGGGGGCTGCTCGATCTAGAGGCAACACTATGTTACCTTCCAAGTCTCTCCAACACAGTTGTTCATCTTGATGGAGAATAAAGGTAAAGTTAGGTACATATTCATCATGATGAACATATACCATACAAAATTGTTGAGGAATTGGCGGATCTAGGTTACATGTGTTGTGCCACCGACTGTCTCTTGTGTTATCCCTAGGCGGTGAAGTGCTTTTGTGCGAAGAAGAAGACATTGTTTTCTTGTTTGGTGTGCTATTGACTATTATCTTATTTTTCTTTCTTTTGATCAATCCTAAGGGTAAAGCTTCTCAACAATGTGGATGCTTTCCTATGTTCTACGTAGCGCACAAACAACTAAGTCCCCGGCAATGGCACCAATGATGAGTGGCAAGGTACCCCTACACTCAACCATACGAATACAAGCATCTCATGCTTGATCCAATTGAACTCCAAGGACTAAGTACTTATGTGCCCTAATGGAACACTTAAGGTTAATCAATCACTGTCTTCCAAAACTTACTTGTATTGTCATGGTTGTATGGTTAAGTAAGCTTGAGGTATATGATTTTTATGTCTTTTATCTTTTTAATGCCTATGCTAAGAGGGAAGGGTGAAGAGAACTAATTGACTAACTTTCACTAACTATTCACTAACTAAGTTCTAATCTTCCTAGCATCAGTATCCATTCCCACTTGCCATACACACCCTGAACCAATGCAACGCTACTGGGATTACCAAATGCTACTTGTTACTAGGTTACCAAGCGTTACACACGTGCTCGAAGTGGTCGTACTGAATGCACTTAACTAGGAGAGTTAAGGGTTTAGAGAGATTAATTATCTAAGAAAGAATTTGAACATTTAACAATAATTAAATCCTATTTAGCTTAGTCCATATGCTACAAGGTTTATCAAAAAGTTCATCTTTATTACCGTACACAAATGTATGCTCAAATACAATTTGCTCGAATAAAGATCCGTTCACTTTGAGACTTCTACTATAGGCACATGGAAATTATTCTAACTCTAGAATGGTAAAATTGCTATAGTTTGGCTAAGGGTCTAGATCTAGATGGAGAGACAAGGGAAAGGCCACCTCTTATTTATAGAACTTGCGGTAGGACGTGATATTGCAGCTCATCAATGAGAATGCCCAAGGATAAAGAACTTGAATAATCTAACCAAAAGGTATGCAAGTGGATCCTCCCCAAAGTAGGCACATGCCCTTTGTTGTCCTTGGATATCTCAAATCAAGGAGTCCCCAAGCCCATATCCACCCCTAGCATCCTCCAATGTCATCGATCATAGGCATAGTGCTACCTCCTCGTGTGGGTTGTGTTGGCCCTTCTAAGGACCACACAAACCTTTTCATGGGCCATCCTAGCCCAACATTGGTTGTGTAGACCCTATTTTGGATTGCACAGTCCCTAGAAAGGTTTGTGCAAGCACTACAATGGGTTGTGCAGGCTCCAAAAAGGGCCACAAAAGCCCTATAATGGGCTACATAGGCCTTATAAAGGGCCATGCAAGCCTTAAAGAGGACTATGCAAGCCCTGGGAAGGGATACATGAGCTTTGAAAAATGGAAAATGTAGGCTTCAGTTGTGTAGCCAAGACTATCCACCTAGTATAGCCACCACTAATGTGTATCACTATTGTTGTTATTTCTCCTACCCATAGCTACTATCATGCTACCTCACCACATTCCCTACCTCACTTGCCACTACCCTCATGTACATTTGCTACCTTGTCATCGTCCCTGCCTCTACTTGGTGATGGAAAAATTATTACTTTCTATGACCCTAGTTACAATTGATGATTGGTGGTTGGTAGATCTTTAATTCACCTCTTATCATTATTTTAGGAAATGAGATAAGTATTAAGAAAGTAATATTTAACTTTTCATATATATTTTCACATATATCTTTTTTGTAGAATAAGTAAGAAACAACTTCAAGTTCAAAAGAGAAATTAAATTATTGACGCATCGGAGTGTAACAAAAGCATTGGAGTTGAAAAACCATAGTGAACTTGGACTCGTTCAAGGATGAAAAAAATCGAAGGAGGGTAGATTGTCATGTCCTCATTCCCAAATGATGCTGCCGCATAATGAAGATGGTGTCTCTTCATAATAAGTGATTATTGTTATCATAACAAGACCCCAAAAGAGAAGTTTTAATTGAGACCTAATATGGTGCATTGTAATAATGGATGTGTCTCATGAGGTAACCTTTTGGGGTTTAATCTAAGGCATTTATACCCAGGCTTAGAGGTTATGCTAGCATGGAGTGGTAGAACTAGTATAGGCAAGTCACAAGGAGCCAGGTGAAGTGGGATAGGAAGTGGACTAGCCATTCCTTTTGGCTGATTATAAGCCTAACTTTGGTGGTAGTGCTGGATAGCCTCTAAGGTGATAGATGCTAAAGGAAGAAAACCCCAAGGAACACTCTCAAAGCATGATCCAAATACTTTATTCTATATCAATGAAGCATTCCTTTATTTCTCTTTCCATACTTTTTCTATTATTTATTTTATGCATAATGTCAAATGTTACATATATTTAATGCTTGGTATATTCTCTTCTTATGCATAATGTGTAATATAACATATATTTGATGTTTGGCATGACATCTAAGAATGAGATGTCACATCTTCCTTTTTGAAAAGATGGTGATATCATCCAAATAAACCACAATGAACTCACCTATTAAACCTTTAAAGGCTAAATCCATTACTCTTTGAAATGTGGCTCCAACATTTGACAATCCAAATGGCATTCTTTGGTAAGTAAAATTTTCCCTCTTGGTGATAAATGTTGTTTTATATCTATCACCTTTATCTACCAAAATTTGATTATAGCCTGAAAAATCATCTAGAATTGTTTTGACAACTTTATTTTTTCCATTCAATGTTAAGTTTTCCATCATCAAAGGTTCACTATATATGTACATTTGATTCGGCTTCCCTTTCCATGGTAGCCACATATGAGAATAATCCATTGATATGTAACCTAAGAAATTATTACTCCAACTTCTACTCAACAAAATACTATATAAATCTTGTATATCTACCACTTGAATAGTTACTCTACATTTTATACAAGGCTTAGAAGTTATTTCTAATAGAACATTGGGTAGTTGATCCACAATCTTCACTCTAATTTTGTCCACTTAAACAATATTCTTATTGGATTACTCAAGAGTCAAACAAAGTTTTTATATGTGGACAATGACATAATAGCGGAGGTAGCTTCAAAAATGACCAAACAATTGTAAAGATATTTATCCTTTAATTTTATTGTCAAAAGAAAATGAGGAGATTTTTTGTCAGGAGTACAATCATAGGTAGCTTTTGTCGTCTTATTAATTTTAGATACATCGCTTAATTCTGACTGTCCAATTCTTTTTTTTATAGATACATTTAGTAAACTCTAAAGCCTTTCTTTGCTAATTCTCTATCTATAATAATTGATATTTACTAATATTGATCTTGACATGTTTAAGATCTTCAATTAAATTGTATAGTTCATCTACATAAAAGCCTACTTTCTTCATCCATTTATTAAAAGATTAATTTAAGTACTTTTCTCTATTTGATCTTCTTTACTTTTATTTTTCTCTCTTCTACTTAGTTGAAAAACCTTTCTATTAGCATATGGATTAGAAATGACGTTTGGAGGCTTGGAAGTAGTTAATCTTTCTTTCGATCGTAGATTATATCCATTTTCTTCATTGTTATTACACTCTTCATTTGTTGATAAGGAAGAGATATCATTATATGCATTGTCAAAAGATTTGCTCTCATAATGAACACTAGATAGCTCATTATTTGATTCAATATCAAAGAAGCTAACATAGCAAGATCATTTTCATCATCATCTTTTACTAACTTAGCATCTTAATGTTTATATTTTCTATTTTTCTTTTCTTTTTTGATTTTAGCTTTTGCCAAATCTTTTTCTAGTTTCACTATTTTGTTGGATAAGTATTTCTTTAATTGTCCTTTTTCAGATTCTTTACTTTCTAACTCCTACTCTATCTTAATAAAATATGGTCCTAGTAATGCTTTATGTTGAGAAAAATCTTGCATAGAAATCATCATTTTTTCTTCTCTTTTTCTAAGTTGTGATAATCTCTTCATTATTCAAGTTCAATT
>MNCI01004349.1:1762-44793 GCA_015680685.1 Gnetum montanum
AGATTACTTGCCCAACAAGTTAGGTAGGTTACTTGCCCAACAAGTTAGGTAAGTTACAACAATTTTGGGTGGTTGCAACCACCAAAAAGAGGTTGACAAGTGGCCTTGGTAGTTACAATATAAAATTAAAATACAATCTTTAAGATATATAGGAATACTAGTTGCAACTTACTCCATACATATATATCCCTTTTATTTTGCTTCTCCAAAATGAGATGTCAAGTCTTATAAGTGATGTATAGGGGAGTTACAATTTCAAAATATCCCAAAAATATCTCAAAAATATCTCTCCTAACTTCTTTCTCAAGGAATTTGATTAACCTATCAGAAGATTACTTGTCCAACAAGCTAGGGGTACATTATGTGGTTAGGGAGTTAAGAAGTTATGCATAAAATGAGGAGCATTTTATGCTAACCTTAATGAAATGTGACATAAAATAGGATAACCAATATTGCAAAATTTTTAATAGGAGTAACTTATATGTTTTAAAATAATATATTTCATAACATAAGATAATTGATGGCAGGTTTCTAAGTACTTCATGTTATGAATATATATGTATCTACATGTATATATTACTGGTTAATTTATACTCCATTGACCATATGCTTAAGTGGTAGAAATAATTTAAATAATTTTTTTAAAAAAAAAAAATGACGAAACAATTTTTCCTTTCTTCCCTGCAAATCGTGTGGAGGTTTCGCCACAGTTCCAGGGCAACGGTCTTTCTCTTATTTCTGCCCAGAACCTGCAAGAAACGACACATGTTTGCATAGAATTTGAAATGCAGCATCAGCAAAACCGCGGATTCAAACTACCTCCACACAAAAAGACTTTGCAACCACAATCCATTTTTGCCATCACGCGCTGGAGAGAGAGGGGTTTTTCTAAAGAACAACGTGCCCCAAACAGAGGGTTTTAGTTTCTGTTTTGCCCTCAAAATTAATTTAGGGCTTCCTGCATTTTTCTGTTTGCCTTTTCCTGCATTTTTTTTCTGTTGCCTCCCTGCATTTTTTTTTGTTGCCGAATTTCGGGCCAATATTTTGCAGATCTTCGTCCAGCGGATCCGCAGCCTGCATCATAAAAAAGAAAGAATAAAAACGCCACGGCCTGTAGGGCATAACCCCTTTCCTCACGTGTTGTGTAAATGAGGGTTTCAGGGTTTCAAAATTTGTTTCTGAGTCTATGCCAGGGTAAACATCGTGGTGAATGGTGTTGTGCGTTTTCTTGCAACGCGGTCTTCTTTTCCTTCGCTATTTTCCTCTTCCGCAGGTGTAGTTTACGGTGGAGATTGATTTGCCTTCTCTTTCTTTTTTTTTAANAAATATTTCAACTGATCCATGGAATGGCCAAATGTGCCAACACTAAGCCATCAAGATTAGCAGATGTAGTAGATGATGGCATAATCTTTGAAAGCCCTATTTGTGGACATGCTTGTTCTAACTCCTATCATGCCATATGAACTACATCTACAAAATATTGCAAGGACATATTTACATTATTCTAGACTAACTTGTGAATAACCAGTTGACCGGATTTTCTTGGTAACGATCCCAGATACATATATGATGTTAAAGGATCTCTATGTAGTGCCAACCCATAGACTTCCTTTTTGTAGTCATTACTATATACTTCAAATTCTTCTAATATGAAAAGTCTTCTTTGACTTAATAGTAATCTATCCTAAACTCTTAGATTTGTAGACAAATCTACAGTGAATTCTATGACCATTGTAGTAAACAATCCTTGAAAACCACTATCAAAAACTTGATTTTGACCATCTAATGTTATGTTTTCTTACCAATTTCTAATTATTCTATATGTTCTAGAAAATCCTCCACACATAGCATTTCTTTCATCTATCTTTAAAATATCTTTTACTACTCTTAACTAATTTATCCATACTGTAATAGTTTGATGAACCTCTCTAGGTGGAAATTAATAATATTCAGCATAGGAACAAAAGTTCCTATCATGTCTTTCAATGCGTTGAATGGAGGAGGCTAATTTCATAGGGTAGGATACAACATCATTATCTAACCTTGACATGCTTGATTGTTGATAATGGGATTATCATCTTCTAAACTTTTAGATGATTCTAAATTTTTTGATTCTTCTTCTTTAATCAGCTTCTTTTTCAATGACTTCTCTTTCTTCAATTTTTGAATCTTTTCCAGAGCCTTTCTACTTCAATTGGCTTCTTTTGAACATGATCATTTAGCTTCCTTAATTTTTGCTTATCAAATGGGGTTGCTTTTAGCTAATTTTCTTAGGCACACACTTCTTTTAGAAAATCTTTTGTCTTTTATTTTTCTATTTTTCTTTTTTCTTTAACTCTATTCTCATATTTAGACACATTCCTTAAAAAAATTCATCTACTTTATCTTCTATAGTATTCATATTCTTACTACAATAACTAGACCAATTTAGTAAATAATTTAGTTGCCTTACTTCTTCTTTTTGATTTGAGCTTGAGTCAAGGCTATGTTCCAACAAGTAGCTATAGTTAGCTCTTGTTTCAGGGTTTGCATCTTTAGAAATTTTTGTATGATATGATCCTTTAGGGGGCCACTTTCCTTCTTTGATAAGTCTTTTTCCTTTTATCTTGCTCACTTGAAACATGAAGATAGTGCCTTTGCAATCAAAATTTGGTGATTGCTTTTGTTTTGAGCTAGACCCTTCTTCACACATGGTAATTCGCAATATAGCAAGCAAAGCATGTAGGTCTATCACTACATTCCTTCCAAACTATTGCATAGGATGTTTTCTCCATTTCTTCTTAGATCTTGCAGACTTTTGAAACTCTTGATCCTTTAAATACTTATGGATTCTTGAAAATCCTTGGACATATCCATTAGCATCTATGGATCTTCCACAAGCTAGCAGATGTTTGCTTCCCACTAGAAACTTCACTCACCACTTCAGTTTCTAGTTCATGAATATTGTATTTGTTAACTAGAATGTTACTCTAGTAGCTATTGCAGCATATGCTGATCCTAGTAACAATTTCATAGCATGTATTTCTACACATAATAGTAGAGTGGTTGTGATATGTTCATCGACTAATGGCAACTAAAAATTTGGCTATACAAAACAAAAAGCATCAACCCTTAAAACTCCTTTAAACTGACATATCTTAGACATATTCCATACTAAGTTTGGATCATCATTAATTCCATCCCCAATGATTCTACTATCTAGTAGAGTAACAACAAACTCTGCATTCAGATCATAATTAAATTTGCAACTTACTAGAATGTCGATTTGACCTAGGTGGACATAGTGATGTCCTTGCTCCTTCTATTTGGTAATTTCTTCTTTAGTAAAGAAAGGTGGAAATACTAGTTGAATACCAGCACCTTTGATGCCTAAAATTTCTTCTGATTGCTTGACTAATATTGTCCATTGGGCTGATAATAGGTTGGAGAATTTATGGATAGCTTCCTTTGGTAATTCTAGGAATTGGAGCTTTCCATCAATAGAAACAAATGATTTTCTACTAAGAATTGCTTCATGAAAAGGAATCACTACCTTTCGATCTTTTGACAATTCTTATTCCAAATCAACTTGAACATTCTCCATTCTACTCCTGAGCATAAAAGATTGATGAGTATCCTAGTCAATATCATCATCAAAGAAGTTATCTTGATCTTCATCATTTCCATTATTATTCCATTGAAAATTCACATTAGGCAACTGAGCCATTATGTGATCTAAAATTTTTTCCACATAAACTTTCTCAACATCATCAAACCATATAGGAGCATCTTCTTTAGCAAAAGGATTTCCTTCATCTTCACTTAGAATTCAATATTTTGGCAATTAGAAGGCCATTCTAGAACTTCACTAAGATCGTACATTGGAAACTCATATTTATCATTTTCTAGGGTTTCACTGGTTTCTTCAACTAGAATATCCTTGCCTTTATCTTGCTAAAGCATTTACTCTCCAACGCAAGTGGAGCACTTTTTCCATGCTTTCTTTGTCGAACTTGAACAAACTCTTCAAGCTTAACATCATCAACATATTGTTCTTGAAAGAGAGGGGCTGAAGCATAGATAGTACCCATTAAATGATAGTATTTTGACATAATAACTAACCTTTCTTTTGTAGATTTAATTGCTAGTTCATGTAACTTAGTAGCATGTTCCTTTTGAAAGCTGTTAGGTTTACTGATTGAGCCAAAGGTAAGGATTGAATTTGCCAAGGCTCCAATACCATTTTGGAGCATCATCCATCTAGCATCATGTTCAACCTTGAGGTAAGCCTCAAGCTAATCATGATATTCTCTAGACATCTTAAAGGCCATTGTAACAAATGGAAAACTAACATGATGAGCATTTACGATTACTACAAACACTCCCTAGAGTCACTATGTAGCACTTGGGAAGCTGTACAACTAACAATAAAGCTAGCCTAGTGTGCCATCGCAAAGAACTCATTCAGACTAATGTGCATTAGGCTGAACAAGGGTTATATATACTTAAGGACACTTCACAATAACTTATGCAAAGTATTGTGCAAACTAAACCTTGAAGGCAAGCTTAAGCAATTCTATTACAACCTTAGACACTCGTGTTTTACAATGGTAGGGGTCTCCTACTTACAAAGAATGGGACAAGAAATAATGACAATAAGAGGATAAGAAGAAGATAGAGATGAAGTTACATCATATCTACACAATTATTACATGCATTCTATCTAAAGAGCCTTTAAAATTACTTGGTGCATGCTACACATCTTGGATATGGACACTTGATAGTCGTGACATGACCTTATCAGCTTTGCTATCTCTTCCAGCATTATTACTAGTGTCATGGCACCTTCCTGTGATATTCAAGAATCTTCGAATAGTGGTGGTCACTCCATGATGCACTCATTCTGATTATGTCTCACTCTTGATAAAGATTGATGCATTGGAAAGTTTGAAAAAGCACATTATCCTAGCCATACCACTCCAATAGAATTATCAAATAATTGTGGGCAATTTGGTTGGTGAACAACTGTCATTAGGTGAGCAAGATGTTGTCAAGTACCCTTTCTTTTTGCAAATCTAGTAGCAACTTTAGCTCTAGTCGAGATCACTTTATATTGTTCACTAAGCAATCTATGTCCTATCATATTAACAAAAAATTCTAAGTTGGGATACATCCTAGATACACTATTTGTTACCTCTTGAGGAAAGCAATAGCCTATCCTTCAACACCAATCAACTCTAGCTTCTAGCAAGTTTAGGGGCCATTTTGTCCACTAATCTTCTACAATCATTTCATTTTATGGTGAGGTTGATGATGAGGCTCTAAACATGAAGATTTTTAATTCTCTAGTAAGAGCATCTAGAAGATAATTAACTTCTTTGGGAATCCTTTCAATTGAGAACATGTATTGAGACAATAAGAATTGCCACCATGCAAATCTTTGCAGTTTTGGTGAGGCTATTTTTTTTCTTCATTAGAGTTACCAAAATGAAAGAATTAATTCTTAAAATAAATGGTTCTTTAATTAAATATGGATGAAATTTTTCTACCCCCTTTATTGCTGCTAATATTTCTTTTTCTACTAACTAATAATTTAGCTCATTCTTCATAAAGCATCCAAAGGCATTAGCACAACCTTGTTCTTCATTTTTTAAAGCTCCTAGCTTTAGAAGAACCTCTTCCCAAGCATCATTGCTAGCATGAGTGTTTAGGATGAATAGACCTTTGAAGATGGGTTCTAATGGTAGCAATCTTTGGCATTCTCTCTTTAGTTTCTTCACTTGATCGATAGCTTCCTTACTCCATTTAAAGGGATTAAAATTTTTGCATTTTATAATATAAGTAGTTTTGTTAGAAAAATGAGAGATATGTCTAGCAATATAATTGATGCACCTTAGAAATATTAAACATTATTCTCTTGATTCTAGCTGGTCTAGAAATTGAGAAATCTTTTGCAAGACATGCAATTGCATGTGTCTCTTTCCTCCTTTTATGACTACTCCCAAAAATTCTATTTCACTTTTTCAAACCTAAAACTTCTTTAGATCAAGTGAAAGTTCTATTTCATGTTTAAAAATATTTATGCAAATTCCTTGAGATGTTCTTTACGATCTTCAAGATTATCAAAATAAATTAAGAAATCATCTATGTGGCTTGCCACAAAACTTTTCATCTTACCAAAAACTATGTATACAAAACTTTTCATCTTACCAAAAACTATGTCTATTATACATTAAAATTGCGCTAGTGCATTCTTCTGTCTGAATGGCATGACTAACCATTCATATAGTCCTCCTAGAGTGCTAAATTTTGTCTTATGAATGTCTTCCTTGGCAGTCTTAATCTAGTGATATCCAGATTTGTAGTCAAACTTGTTAAAAACTCTCTTCATTGAGACCCTATGAATTAATTCTTCTTTTTTGGGTAATGGCCACTTGATATCTATTATTACTACATTCAATGGAATGTAGTTGATTACCATTCATTTTACTTTAGCATGATTCCTGACCACAAAAGAAGCATAGGAATAACTGGATGTCAAGGGTCTTATTAACACTTTCTTGATGAATTTAGCTACTTGATTTTCGACTTCAATTTCATCCATTCTATTTATTGGAATTTTTTTACTTTGGATAAGAATTGGATGCATAATAGGAATATAAGTAACTAGGATATCTTTAGACCATAAATCTAGCAAATGCTCACAACAACAGTTGCTTAACACATCTTGTATTTCATCAGTTGCACTTAAATTCATACCTTGATATTTTAGCATCCTTTTCACCCATTGATACTTTGATCTACTCTTGTATTAACTTGCTTCATGTTTCATAATTTTTGCTAAAGGAAAATTTCAATTATAATATCTAGTTTTCTCAAACTGTGATTTTCCCAATTTAGGAGGCACTCTTGGAACTATAATGTTCTGATCATCTAATGACATTACTATTAGCTCTTTCCCAATTATGTATAGAGAAAAATAATCCATGAAATTTTCTTCTAGACCAATGTCAAAACCACCATCATTGATTTGTACAAAATCTATTTCTCTAAGGTGGGTGTCATTGATTTTGATAGGAATATCTAATGAAAATTTGCTTAAATGCTACATTCCATTCATAATATCTATTCTACAAGGCCTAGCTAATTATACCCTATTTTTCAACATATTCTAATGAGAAAAACTTAGAGTTGCTCTAGTATCTATGAATGCTATGAATTTCCTCTACTTCACCTTTTCATCTATTGCCACTTTAATGGGAATAAGTAGTAGTGACACTTCAGAGATAGTCTTCTTTATCAAATGCATTACTCCTCTTCACAAACTATTCTTCTTACTTCTAGCATCAATTAGCTAGTGCATGGGCTTGAATTTCTTTTCAAAAAGGGTGATCATGAATTTTTCTTTAATCTTGGAATTGACTGGACTGTTGTTAGAGAACAAAGAACTGTTTGAATCATCTTTAGACATCAATGGCAAATGTTTGGTGTAGAATGTCGAAGTTTGCTCATTCTCGTCATTTGCCCATAATCTACTTTTGCTATTACTAGGACCTACCTTACTTGTTTCCTAAAAATCAAATGAGTTAGTAAAACTATTTGCCGATGAGAATTCTTCTTCTCTAGAGGTGCTTCTTTCTTCATTTTCTAATTGATTCATGAAGGCTTCTAATTCTTCTAAATCCTCAAAATTCCATTCCTCTTCCTCTTCTCCTTATTCTTCAGAAAACCATCCACTACCTTTTTGTCATTCTTAATGAAATGTCTTCTTTTGAGCTGGTGGTTTCTAAATCTAATCCATCATTCCATTGTAGTATATAGATCTTTTCATTATTCTTCAAGCATTCCTCTAACTATTCTTTAGATTCTATTGGTTCCCATTCTTACTCATATTCTTTAAAGAAGGATTTTATCTTCTGTGGAGTCTTATTACTCCTCTTTTGACATTCATTTGCATAATGTCCATTTTTTCTACAATTGTAAATGCTGAAAGATGAAAGACAACAGAAATTATTCTTTTCAGGATTATCCCATTTGGTATTCATGTGCATGAGTTTACTTTATTTTGTGGTTCATGAAAATTGTATTTTTTAATTAGAACATTGCTCTAGCACCTATTGCAACATATACTAATCCTGGTAATAATTTCACATCATGTATTTCTACACATAATAGTAGAGTGCTTGTGATATGTTCATTGGCTAACAAGTAGTGAAAATTAGGCTATAAAAAATAGAGAAAATTAGCACATAAAACTCCTTAAAACTAACATATCTTAGACATCTCCCATACTAAGTTTGGATCATCATTAATTCAATCCCTAATGATTCTGCTATCTAGTAGAGTAACAACAAACTCTACATTCAAATCATAATTAAATTTGGAACTTACTAGAATGTTGATTTGACCGAAGTGGACATAGTAATGTCCTTGCTCCTTTCATTTGGTAATTTATTCTTTAGTGAAGAAAGGAAAGAACACTGGTCAAATACCAACACCTTTGATGTCTAAAATTGCTTCTGATTGCTTGACTAATGTTGTCCATTGGGCTAAGAATAGGTTGGAGAAGTTATAGATAGCTTCCTTTGGTAATTCCGGGAATTGTAACTTTCCATCAGTAGCAACAAATGATTTTATACTGAGAATTAATTCATGAAAAGGAATCACTACCTTTGATCTTTTAACAATTCTTGTTCTAGACCAGCTTGAACATTCTCCATCCTACTCTTGAGCATAAAAGCTTGATAAGTATCCTAGTTGATATCATCATCAAAGAAGTTATCCCGATCTTCATCATTTCCATTATTATTCCATTGAAAATTCACATTAGGAAATTGAGTCATTATATGATCTAAACATTCTTCCAGATAGACTTTCTCACCATTGTTAGACCAAAGGTAGTTTTCAACTTTTTCATATGCTTCTATGATAGAAGCATCTTCTTTAGTAAAAGGATTCTCTTCATCTTCAGCCATTCTGGGACTTCACTAAGATTGTACACTAGAAACTCATATTTATCATTTTCTAGGATTTCACTAGTTCCTTCAACCAAAATACCCTTGCCTTTATCCTTGCTAAAAGGTTTACTCTCCAGGGCAACTGGAGCATTATTTCCACACTTCCTCTATCAAACGTCAACAAACTCTTCAAGCTTAACATCATCAACATATTGTTCTTAAAAGAGAGGGGTTGAAGCATAGCTAGTACCCATTAAATGATAATATTTTGATGTAACAACTAATCTTTCTTCTACATATTTTGCCACTAGTTCATGTAACTCAGCAGCATATTCCTTCTCAAAGTTGTTAGGTTGATTGATAAAGTGAAAGTTGAGGACTCAATTTTCCAAGGCTTCAATACCATTTTAAGGCATCATCTATCCAGCATCATGTTTAGCTTTGAGGTAAGCCTCAATCTGATCATGATATTCTTTGGGCATCTTAAAGGCCATCATGGCAAATGGACAACTAACACAATGAGTGCTTAAGATTATTATGAACACTCCCTAGAGGCACAACATAGTAATTGGGAAGCTACATAGCTAACAATAAAGCTAGCCTAGTGTGCCATTCGTAAAGAACTTATTCCAACTAATGCATATTAGGTTGAACAAGGGTCTTATATACTTAAGAACACTTCACAATAACTTAGGCAACGTAGTGTGGAAACTAAACCTTGAAGGTAGGCTCAAGAAATTCTATTGCAACCTCAAACACTCATCTTTTATAATGGCAAGGGTCTCCTACTTAAATAGAATGGAAGAGGGAATAATGACAACAAGAGGATAAGAAGAAGATAAAGATGAAGTTACATCACATCTACACAATTATTACATGAATGCTATCTAAAGAGCCATTAAAATTGCTTGGTGCATGCTACACATCTTGGATCTAGACACTTGGCAATCGTGACATGACCTTATCAGCTTTTCTATCTCTTCCAACATTATGACTAGTGTCATGGCACCTTCCTGCAATATTTGAGAACCTTCAAATAGTGGTGGTTGCTCCACAATGCACTCATTTTGATAAAGTGTTACCTCTTGATAAAGATTGATGCATTGGAAATTCTAATAAAGTGCATTCTTCTAGCCATTCCACTCCAATAGAGTTGTCAAATAATTGTAGGTGATTTGGTTGGTGAACATCTATCATCAACTAAGTAGGATGTTGTCAAGTACCTTTTCTTTTTGCAAATGTAGTAGCAACTTTAGCCCTACTTGGGACCACTTTAGATTATTCACTAAGCAATCTATGCATCTGGCCATATTAACAAAAAAGTCTAAGTTGGAATATAGCCTAGATACATTGTTTGTTGCCTCTTGAGGAAAGCAATAGCCTATCCGTCAACACCATTCAACTTTGGCTTCTAGTGAGTTTAGGGATCATTCTATCCACTGATCTCCTACAATCTTTTGATGATGAGGCTCTAAACATGAAGCTTTTCAATTCTCTAGTAAGAGCATCTAAAGGATAGTTTACTTTGCTAGGAATCCTTTCAATTAAGAACACATCCTAAGATAATAAGAGTTGCCACCATGCAAATCTTTGTAGTTTTGGTGAGGCTATGATTTTTGGCTTCATTAGAGTTTCCAAATTCGAAGAATCAATTCTTAAAATAAATAGTTCTTTAATTAAATATAGATGAATTTTTCTACCCTATTTATTGCTACTAATATTTCTTTTTCTATTGGCCAATAATTTAGCTCATTCTTTGTAAAACATCCAGAGACATAAGCATAAACTTGTTCTTCATCTTTTGAAGCTCCTGACTTTAGAAGAACCACTCACAAAGCATCATAGCTAGCATCAGTGTTTATGATGAATGCATCCTTGAAGATGGATTCTAATGGTGGCAGTCTTTGGAATTCTTTCTTTAGTTTCTTCACTTGATCAGTAGCTTCCTTACTCCATTTGAAGGGATTAGAATTTTTGCATTTTCTAATCTAAGTAGTTTTGTCAGAAAAATGAGAGATATGTCTAGCAACATAATTGATGCATACTACAAATATTAAACATTATTCCTTTGATTTTAGTTGGTCTATAAACTGAGAAATATTTTGCAGGACATGTGGTTGCATGTGTATCTTTCCTCCTTTTATGACTACTCCTAGAAATTCTATTTCATTTTTGAAAATTTGAAACCTCTTTGGATCAGATAAAAGTCCTATTCCATGTTTCAAACATGTTTATGCAAACTCCTTGAGATGTTCTTTATGATCTTCAACATTATCAAAATAAATTAACAAATCATCTATGTAGTTTTCCACAAAAATTTTCATCTTACCAAAAACTATGTCCATTCTACATTGAAAGCGAGTTGGTGCATTCTTCAGTCCAAATCGCATGACTAACCATTCATAGTCCTCCTAGAAAGCTAAACATTGTTTATGAATATCTTCCTTGGCAATCTTAATCTGGTGATATTAAAATTTGTAATCAAACTCTCTTGGATGCTACTCTTTGAATCAATTCTTCTTTGTTGGGTAATGGCCACTTGATATCTATTGTTACTACATTTAACAGAATGTAGTTGATCACCATTCATTTTACTTCAGCATTATTCTAGACCATAAAACAAGCACAGGAATAGCTGGATGTCAAGTGTCTTATTAACCCTTTCTTGATGAATTTAGCTACCTGATTTTCCACTTCTATTTCATCCATTCTATTCATTAGAATTGTTTTACTTTGGATAGGAATTGGATGCATAATAGGAATATAGGTGACTAGGCTATCTTTAGACTAGAAATCTAGCATATGCTCACAACACTTGCTTAACACATATTGTATTTCATCAATTACACTTAACTTCATACCTTGAAATTTTAGCATCCTTTGCACCCATTGATACTTTTATCTACTCTCCTCTTGACTTGATTCATGCTTCATAATTTGTACTAAAGATGGATTTTCATTATAATATCTAGTTTGCTCAAACTATGATTTTCCCAGTTTAAGAGGAACTCTTGAAACTATAATCTTCTAATCGCCTAACGACATTACTATTAGCTCTTTCCCAATTGTGTACAAAGAAAAATGATCCATGAAATTTTCTCCTAGACCAATGTCAAAACCACCATCATTGATCTGTACAAAATCTATTTCTCCAATCAGGGTGTCATTAATTCTGATAGGAATATCTAATGCAAATTTTCTTAGATGCTGCATTTCATTCCTAGTATCTATTTTGCAAGGCTTGGTTGATTCTACCGAATTTTTCATCACATTTTGATGAGTAAAACTTAGAGTTGCTCCAGTATCTATGAATGTTGTGAATTTCCTCTACTTGGCCTTTCCATTTACTATCACTTTAATGGGACTAAGAAATAGTGACACTTCAGAGATAGTCTTTTTTATCTAATGCATTACTCCTCTTGGCAAACTATTCTTCTTAATTCTAGCACTAATTGGCTAGTACCTAGGCTTGAATTTCATTTCAAATGGGGTGATGATGAATTTTTCTTTAATCTTGGAAATGACTAGATTGCTATCAAAGAACAAAGAACTATTTGAATCATCTTTAGACATCAATGAAAAATGTTTAGTGCAAAATGCCAAAGTTTGCTCATTCTCATCATTTGTCTATAATTTTCTTTTGCTATTGTTAGGACCTACCTTGCTTGTTTCTTGAAAAGCAAATGAGTTTGTAAAACTATTTATTGATAAAAATTCTTCTTATCTAGAGGTGTTTCTTTCTTCATTTTCTAACTAATTCCTAAAGGTTTCTAATTCTTCTAAATTCTCAAAATTCTAATCCTCTTCCTCTTCTCCTTCTTTCTTAGAAACCTATCCACTACTTATTGTCATTCTTAATGAAATTTCTTCTTATGAGCTGGTGGTTTTTGAATCTAACTCATCATTCCATTGCAATCTATATATCTTTTCATTATTCAAGCATTCCTCAAACTATTATTTAGATTCTATTGATTCCCATTATTGCTCATATTCTTTAAAGAAGGTTTTTATCTTCTACAAAGTCTTATTACTCTTTTTTGGACTTTCGTATGCATAATGTTCCTTTTCTCTACAATTATAACAACTTACTGTCTCTATATTTTTTGGTGATTTTCTCCTTTTCATATATCTATTTGACTTGAATCTTCTTGGTTGAACTAGATAGCTTCTTCTTGATCTTCTAAATCTTTGTCTACTATTTGCAATATTTCTTTATGGCTTTCTCCTTATCTAATATTTTATACCTTTTCCAAAGTTATTAACTAAGCCATCGAGATTAGCACATGCAGTAAATGATGGCATAATCTTTGAAAGCCCTATTTGCATACATGCTTTTTGTAACTTCTATCATGCCATATGAACTACACCCACAAAATATTGCAAGTATAGATTTACATTATTCTATACTAACTTGTGAATAACTAGTTGACCCAATTTTCTTGGTAATGATCCTAGATACATATATGATGTTAAAGGATCTCTATGTAGTGCCAACCTATAGACTTCCTTTTTGTAGTCATTACTATATACTTCAAATTATTCTAATCTAAATAGTCTTCTTTAACTTAGAAATAATCTATCTTAAACTCTTACATTTGTAGAAAAATCTACAATGAATTCTGTGACCATTGTAGTAAACAATCCTTGAAAACCACTATCCAAAACTTGATTCTAACCATCTAATGTTGTCTTTTCTTACCAATTTCTAAATATTCTAGATGTTCTAGCTAATCCTCCATACATAGAATTTCTTTCATCTATCTTTAAAATATCTTTTATTACTCTTAACTAATCTATCCATACTCTAAGAGTTTGATGAACCTCTCTAGGTGGCAAATTATCAATATTCAGCATAGGAATAGAAGTACCTATCATGTCTTTCAATGTCTTGAATGGAGGAGGCTGATTTTGTGGAGTAGGATACAACATCATTATCTAACCTTGACATGCTCAATTGTTGATAATGGGATTATCATCTTCTGAACTTCTAGATGATTCTAACTTTTCTAATTCTTCTTCTTTAATCAAGTTATTTTTCAATGCCTTATCTTTCTTCATTTTTTAAATCTTTTCTCGAATCCTTTCTACTTTAGTTGGCTTCTTTTAAACATGATCATCTAGCTCCCTTAATTTTTTCTTATCAAATAGGATTGCTTTTAGCTAATTTTCTTAGGCAAACACTTCTTTCAAACAACCTTTTCTCTTTTCTTTTTCTATTTTTCTTTTTTCTTTAACTATATTCTTATATTTAAACACATGCCTTAAAACTTCATCTACTTTATCTTCTATAGTATTCATATTCTTACTACAATAACTAGAGCAATTTAGTAAATAATTCAGTTGCCTTACTTCTTTTTGATTTGAGCTTGAGTCAATGCTATGTTCCAATAGGTAGCTACAATTAGCTCTTGTTTCAGGGTTTGCATCTTCAAAAATTGTTGTATGATATGATCCTTTAGGGGGGCATTTTCTCCTTTGATCAATCTTTTTCCTTTAATCTTGCTTGCTTGAAATATGAAGATAGTGCCTTTGCAATCAAAATTTGGTAATTGCTTCTATTTTGAGCTAGACCCTTTTTTATACTTAGTAGTTGGCAATATAGTAGGCAAAGCATCTAGGTCTATCACTACATTCCTTCCAAATTATTGTATAGGATATCTATTCCATTTCTTCTTAGATCTTTTATACCTTTGAAACTCTTGATCCTTTAAATACTTTTAGATTCTTGAAAATGCTTGCACATATCCATCATCATCAATGGATCTTCCACAAGCTAGCAGATGTTTACTTCCCACTCAAAACATCACTCCCCACTTTAGTTTGTGGTTCATGAATATTGTATTTGTTAACTAGAATGTTGCTCTAGCACCTATTGTAGCATATTATAATCCTGGTAACAATTTCACACCATGTATTTCTACACATAATGGTAGAGTGGTCATGATATGTTCATTGACTAACAACAACTGAAAATTAGGTTGTACAGAATAGAGAGCATTAGCACTTAAAACTCCTTTAAATTGACATATCTTTGACATCTCCCATACTAAGCCTGGATCATCATTAATTCCATCCCCAATGATTCTGCTATCTAGTAGAGTAACAACAAACTCTACATTCATATCATAATTAAATTTGGAACTTACTAGAATGTCAATTTGAGCCAGGTTGATATAGTGATTTTCTTTCAAAATCCATTTGGTAATTTTGTCTTTAGTAAAGAAAGGCATAAACACTAGTTGAATATCACCACCTTTGATGTCTAAAATTGCTTCTGATTACTTGACTAATGTTTTCCATCAGGCTAAGAATAGATTGGAGAATTTATAGATAGCTTCCTTTGAAAATTCTAAGAATTTTAGCTTTCCATTAGTAGCAACAAATTCTTTTCTATTGAGAATTACTTCATGAAAAGGAATCACCACATTTGGATCTTCTAATAATTCTTGTTCTAAATCAGCTTAAACATTCTTCATTCTACTCTTGAGCATAAAAGCTTGACAAAGTATCCCAATCGATATCATCATCAAAGAAGTTATCTTGATCTTCATCATTTTCATTATTATTTCATTGAAAATCCACATTAGGCAACTAGGTCATTATGCGATCTAACATTTCTTCCACATAGACATTCTCACCATCATTAGACCAAAGGTATTTTTCACCTTTTTCATATGCTTCTATGATAGGAGCATCTTCTTTAACAAAAGGATTCTCTTCATTTTCACTTAGAATCCAATCTTTTGGCCAATCAAAAGGCCATTCTAGGATTTCACTAAGATCATACACTATTAACTCATATTTATCATTTGCTAGGGGTTCACTAGTTTCTTCAACTAGAATACCCTTGTCTTTATCCTTGCTAAAAGGTCTACTCTCCAAGGAAGGTGGAGCACTATTTCCACACTTCCTCTATTAAAGCTTGAACAAACTCTTTAAGCTTAACATCATCAACATATTTTTCTTCAAAGAGAGGGGTTGAAGCATAGCTAGTACCTATTAAATTATATTATTTTGACATAATAGCTAGCCTTTCTTCTATAGATTTTGTTGCTAGTTCATGTAACTCAGCAACATATTCCTTTTGAAATTTGTTAGGTTGATTGATTGAGGCTGTTGACCACATTATATATATCTACTACATCCTTTAGATTTACAAGGATAAGAAAGGATTGGATGTGATATTGCAAAGTTAACCCAAAATAGATATTCAATCCTTCTTCTTTTTTTTTACATATCTAAAATATTCATTTCCAAGTTTCCAATTTTCTTAATTATCCAAAAAATATCCATCTCAGCTTGATTTTCCTTCAACATTACATCTTTTTGTGATGCCATTGAATTGCAATGCTTTAAATTGATTTATAAGTGATTAACTATCCAAAGTTGAATTTTACATTGATGGATCCATAACGTAAATGCTAAAAGATGAAAGACCAAAGATATTTTCCTTTCATGTTATTGTATCGGAACATCTCCAACAACATGCACACTAAGAAAATGATGTTCATAAGTATGAGGTGTAGGGCAAACTCCTACTCCAACTTTTCCTCCGTGTCTAGTTGTTGTGCCACCATGGAAAAATGGATCTCAGACACACTGTGAACCATGTTTGTGATGACGAACATGCCCTACCAGACGACATTGCTCCAGAAATAGATGAAGGTGGTGCCATCCATGAAGCAGTCCAGTATCTGCTCAACGTCATCGCCATCCACGGCCAAAAGCACATAGGCCATGAATATGCATATAATGGCCTTGGATGTCATGAACAACATCCTCTTTCCATTGATTAAAGACATCATTTCCATCACATCTTCCTTCTGAAGGCACTTGAACCTGGGAAGCTAGATGTAGTTGTAGGCATGTTGGGTATAGATGATCATGAGTTGTGTAGATAGCATGCTTAGTACGAGGAACTTGACAACTAGCCAATAATTCTTGCACTACCTAGCTTTGTATAGGTCTAGTGCCAACAACCCCAGTAGGGCTAATGTTGCTAGGCATGACTCCACTATCAATCTTGCACAAGCCACTATCAATATGCACACTAGTGGCACCAACAATGCTTCCATGTTCATGCCTATGCTATAGTGTCCTACACTAGCCTCCACGTTCATACAATTGCAATACTATAGCATATGCCTATTTAAAGGGATTTTCTTGGACTATGACAATTGCAAGGCCTAAATTTTGGATTCCACTTTTTCTTTCGCAAGTGTGTTTTGTAATGTAGAAGCCAACTAGGTAGATGCCCGTAGACGATTTTTCATGTCTGACACCCCACATTACACCTAGCCCTTTTCACATTCACGTGAATAATGTATTAATTTTATGTGTGTTCAGTCAAACTTTAGTCGTGTGGAAAAACTTTGATTATAAAAATATGGGTAGGCCCACAAACACAAATTTTGATTACATGTTACAAATTTGTAATGGATATAAAAGAAAAACGTCATGGATGTCCTTTCATAGTGCTATTTTTTGGCATCTTTGGAATGGTTTTTTTGGTATTGTACAAAGTCTCAACATAGCAAGTTTGATTGTACATCCACATAGGTGCACAAACACAACTAAGTTTAATTGTACATATGGATGGGTGCCACAACCATGGCTTTTCATTGATGTAAATGGCATCATTTATTCAAAAATATAGACATGTTCATGGATAGGCCCCACAACCATGGCTTTTTATTGATGTCAATGGTATAATTTATTCAAAGAAATAAACAAATTTAGTTGAAAATAACTATCCAATTTTTATGTGGACAACTAAGTTTTATTGTACATATGGATAGGCCCCACAAATACTACTTTTCATTGATGTACATGATATAATTTATTCAAAGAAATAGACATGTTTGTTTGAAAACAACTATCCAATTTGCAAGTGGATAACTGAGTTTTATTGTACATATCGATAAGCCACAAACACTACTTTTCATTAATGTAAATGATATAATTTATACAAAGAAATAGACATGTTTAGATGAAAATAGCTATCCAATTTGTAAGTGGACAACTAAGTTTTATTGTACATATGGATAGGCCCCACAAACACTACTTTTCATTGATGTAAATGGTATCATTTATTCAAAGAAATAGACATGTTCAGTTAAAAAATTATATCCAATTTGCAATTGGATTGAAAATCAATGATGGCACATAACTCATAAATCGATATTGATCTATATCTTGGCATCTATTGTTGTTCAAATCCTTCAAATCCATGCAAGAAATTTCATTATCTTGTGTTCCATATTTTGATGGGAACTCCTCACTCATCACAACTGATGATTTTTGGAGCTAATCCAACAAAAGTATAACATGGTGAGTGCTCAAAATCTTGGCTCTCTAGACTTTCTATTTTTCTTATATTAAAAGTTCATATTTCTATTTTTTCATAAATTATTTTCATATTTGTATTCAAATATTTATAGTTCTTATTATTTTTCTTTAATTTGTAAAACTTTTAATTCTTGATTTTAATTCTTATTCTTTGTCTTTAATTTTGAAAACTTTTAATTCTTGAGTTTACCATCTAATCTTTGTTTTACTGCTTTCTCTTATTTTTCCTACTATATCTTTTGGAATGGATTGTTACTAATCAAATTTTAATTATTTTCTTAAGATGATATTTATTTAAGCATGGCTTCCAATTCCTTAAATGTCACATGTATAGAAAGGAAATCCTAATTTATTTAGTAAAAATACATTTAAAAAGAAATCAAATCTATCTTTGCATGCATGGGTAAAAAACACACATAGACCAAATTTTAGTTAAAATACCCATTAGTCTTTTTCCCCATTATTATGAAGAAAATATTTGTAAGCCTTTGCATAGAAACTTCTAGCCTATAATTTGCATGAAACATAAGCAACAATGCTAATTATCATGCTAAACTTCAGAACTAGCAAAGAGTTAAGCTAGAAGGTAATCTTTCTTATGTAAAAACAGACAAGCATACATACTCTTTCATTCTCTTATACACAACCTTATATTTTACAAGTGCCCATCTACATTATTCAAGTAATATATGTCATGTTATCATTTTGAAATAGAATACCAGAACAAGGTAATCTAAAAGCATTATAATCACATTAATAAAGGTGGTATTGCAAGGGCATGGAATTTTTGTTAATTACAAACCCCGATCTGCTACCAGCATGACCAGTGAATTTGGAAAGAGAGAATTACATGATGTCACCATGTGGCCAATAGGAAACTCTGTCAAACAAAATCTTTACATCACCATTTAAAATTGCTTTATCAAAGTATCCTTTCAAGTTAGTGGGATTCATTATAATTTCCACAAATTTTTGGCCTTCATTTTTACCCAAGTATTTCTTTGAATCCCCTGCCCACCTGTACCTAATCGCTAAGTTAAAAAAACTTGCATGTGGTAATTTAAAAATATGTTCCTAAAATAAATTTTCAAACTATTTACTGTCAAAACCTAGGAAATGGTTTTGTTACAACAATACTCTCCTTTGTACTCATGTCCTCTATCATAGACCTTGTCCTTCCTTGCCAAGGCTTCTCTTGCAAACCACAAACCCACAACTAGGGGAGCTAGAACCAAAACCAGCTGATGAGCCTTGGTCATAGTTGTCAAAATTTAAGAAATTTCAGAAATTCTAAGAAAATGTAACCTAAATTTTCATGTATTAGCAAGTATTTTCTAGGCTATTGCTCTCTTACTTTCTTGGATGAATCTAATCTTTGTTGATAATATTACCACAAGAATCTTATCTTTACTAAGAAGATTTCTCAATGAATCTTATCTTTAATTGGTGGACATTACATGTGTGCCATCTTACATACAATACTTTCATATGATGGCATGTTTGGTTTCATTTTTTTCCATGGAAATGTTATGTTTTTATGTAACAAATTTATGTTTATATTGGTTATGCATATTTTTAAATGTTTCTATTGGATTAAAAACTTCCTTACCCTGATATACAATTTCAAAGTGAAATATTAGACTATCAGCATTCTTAAGCTCTTTTTCTTTTTGTTGTCTTATATCATTAATGCTAGCCCACACTTGCATTGCAAGAAGAATAGGTATTAGAGATGGGTAGCCATGGCAAAAGACCCTTGTTCATTGGTTGGTTTGTTCATTCATGTGCTTTTTGATTGATCAATTTTTGGTAGATCTACCATAGTCTTTTGTTGCTACACTACACATGAATAGCTTCTTAGATTTTATTTTTGTAGCTTTCCTTCTCTCTTATCTTTTGGAAAACAACCCATGAATCCAAAAATATCTTAGCCATGTTACCATTAGTAGTACTTTGTTGTCACATTAGTTAGTAGTGCATATATAGGCATAAGGGCTAGGGCATGAAACTTGCATAGAAATGATTTTACTCCAAGGAAAAAAGATGAACTAGTGAATAATGAATGAATGAATTATCTGATGGATTTAGGGAATGGATGGGATGGGATCAGTTCATGGACTGGTCTCTTTCACGAGTCTCATCTCATTACTCTTTTCCTATGCAGTAAAGATTCATAATTTTGGATAAATTTTGACAAATTGTACATATACATAGAAATGGTCAGGTTGCCTTGCCTTGCCTCATATTGTTCTTGCCTTATTCTTGATGTCTACATTATGCATTAAAATCTTACCAATCTTCTCCTATTTTGAATCTTCCTAGAAACTTCATTTCACTATTAAGTGTCTAGCAAGCAATCAAGATTCATGGCATCAGCATGACACAAACCATAGAAAAAAGGGAGTACAAATGAATAAAAAAACACATGGAAATCATAAAAGGGCTACTTTGGTAACTAAAGGCCGAAAGGCCAAGTTTGAGTCATACAAAAATCAAGTTTAGGATGGGGCATGTGAGGAAAACATTACATTTGCATGGTTTGGCCTTTGGGAGTGTCAAAGGTTCTACAATGACTCACACATTCATGTGTGTTTATTCATCATTGATGGTTTTTGCTAATTTTTCTCATATCTCTACTGAAAATAGAGAAAGCAAAATAGGATCATCATCATGGATCATGAGTCATGAACATGATGATGGATGAATGCTTGTTGAATGTTTTTTTCAAAATATATTTTCTTATGAGCCAGCGAAGCTAACCAGCAGATGGCCAATGGTCATATGCAAGCTCATGGTGCTTTGTTTTACTTTCCACTTCATCATGAATAGTGTTAATTCTGCAACATTTGAAAGGTTTTTGATCATTGTAGGTGAGGTGAGTTACTAGGTTGTGCCTAGTTTAGTTAAGTTGTGTCTTCCTATAATGTGGTTGTCTTCAACATGGCCCTATGGTGCTACTCATAGGTCATCATCAAACAAAAGTATTAGTAGGCATTCATCATTGAACAAAAGTATTAGTAGACATAATTTTTTATAAATTTGGTTGAGGCTTAAGGCTTGATTTCATTCTTGGAAAGATTGGATTGAATAAAAAAAGGGTTTCATTTTATTATTGTCATTTTGGCTGTTGCAGAAATTATATGTTTTGCTAGATTATGGCTCTTGAGTAAGGAAATGGATTCCATGCCCTTCATACCTTTGCAAATTTTCTTACTTTAGTTTAATGATGATATTGTAATCTTCTATGCAATTTTTAAGCATTAACAATATTTTGGATTTACATTGTACTTGATCTATATTGTACAATGTTTTTTTATGATATATGAGATTTAATTTTTTAAAAAAATAATATATTTTAATTTTCTCAATCACATTCTAGGCTATGAATCTATCCCCTCTTTTTCTTGAGGCACATGTACCCAAACACATTTAGAATCATGAATCCTTGATTCCTTACTTCTATGAATCAGATTCTTTTGATGCATAGCTCTTTCTTGTCAATTCTTTTGCTTCGTGCCATCCAAAAATTTACAATAGTTATGCATGAATTCAAGCACTCATTCATTATTAGCTATGTTCCAAGCCACCCTGACACACAAATTTGTGAAGATAGCATATCCTACATATATGAGCAAAAAAGCTTCTATGTTACCCCACATCCTAGTATTTTTGGGTCACAACAATTTCCCTACTGCTCAAGATCTATACACTTGGAGGCCATGATAATGTTGTTAGTTTGACCTAGGCTTCCTAGCATGTAATCAGATGCTGCAAAACCATATATATATCCATGACATTGTTTTTTTGGTAGGCTTACATGACATACCAAATGTATGCTTCAGGATTGTTCTTGATTCTTATTTACCATTAAAAGGATGATGGATAATAGTGGTTGAATTCTTGGTTTGCAAAAGTTTAGGTTATTATATTAATTCTTTGTTATAGGATTTGGAACTAATTTTTTATTATTATCAAGAAGCCTATAGAGTGGTTAGATAATTCAAAACATATTAAGGAATTTTTAAAACTAATGATGATAAATTATACATAGTCAATCTCCTATATGTCCTTGGTGCTTGTAAATGTGATTTTCATAACACTAAAATATATTTTACATGCACTATACTTGTTGTTCATGTAGTCATTTAAGTAATTAGATAGTATTTTTTGTAGCATGTGTTACCCACTAACGCACTTTATGCATTAGTTAATGCATGAAAGTTGCCACCATGCCCACTAACATGTTTTATGGGTTATTTAATGCATGAAAGTGGCCACCATGCCCACCAACACATTTTATGGATTAGTAAATGCATAAAAGTGGCCATTATGCCTACTAACGCATTTTATGGGTTAGTTAATGCATGAAAGTGGCCACCATATACACTAACGTGTTTTTATGAGTTGATTAATACATCAATGTGCTCTCCATATCTAGTACTACATTTTTTACATGTGGGCATTGGGTCTCTTATGGTAACCAATCCCATGGCCTATAAATTTGTTCTTGATGGAAGAATAAAGGCACCACAAATCACATTAGAATTGTAGTTTAGGTCCCTTTCATAAACACTTGGAGATTGCATACACCATCGTTGCAGAGCACCAATGTGAAAGAAGAATCTAAACAAGATTAATTGAAGGCATCAATAGCTGGAGGTTAGTTCCATTTGCTTCCACATTTTGTACTTTTTTTACTTATGCAATCTAATTTTTTTGAACAATTATTTCTTATATTTTTTGATGAAATATTGCAAGTTCTATAAGTTATTAAATCTACCAATATTTGAACCACAAACTTTTGAAAAAAAAATTCATTAATAAGACAATTGAATATAATGAAAACAAAGTATGCAATAAAGAAATATTTCCAATAGACTGGAATTGTGATTTTTAGTTATTGCAAATCATAGTGTTACTTTGATAAGATTATAAATATAGTAGAATTTAAATATCAATAGTATTATGTGTGCTAAAAGAACAAAATATTTTCATGTATATAAATAAACAAAAAGAAATAACATGAATAATGAAAAGTCAGAAGCATTAAGAAAACATGTAAGCATTAAGAAAACTTACATTTGTATTATGATTGTAGTAATGATAAGCCTACAATTGTAACATTATGGAGGCATTTAGCAATTGTAAAAGGGAAAAAGTTTTATGAAATTATTGAAAAAGACACAACATCATCTCCAGTTTAATACTTTCAAATGTTTATGTAAAAGACTTTTCCAAAAAAAGTGCAACAACATTCAATTACAATGGTGTTATCATCAATCCCAACATTCCAAAACAAGAAAATTGCAAGAATGGTAAGAAAGTTTTTTAAAAATATAAAATAGTTAATTATTTAAATTTGCTAAACTTATTTTCTTTGATAGGTATATATGTATAAATGAATCAAAAAAGGAAGTGATATCTTCATGTCCAACTATAAAAATAACAAGCCACATTATGCGAACTAACTCAATCTATTCATATTAATAATATATGTCAAGTCATAACAACATAAAAACTTGATTTTTAAAAAACTTCTATAATAAAGATAATTGAAATATTTTTCACAAGTTAATTATATTGTAGCTCCCTATATAATTAGCATATCAACCACGATAGATTTGTGGTATACAACTTGTCCAAGATATAGACACCATGTTAAGAGGCTTTCAAAAAAAGAAGCTCAAAAGAAGGATAAGAAAAAATATTATATGAATGTATTACCTTTGGCATAAAACATGAAAATTATCAATTATGGTAAATTAATGTATATTGATTTGCAATTTAATAAAATAAGTTTTGAATAATTATTGATATTGATAATCTATATTTCATGAAAGTATCTTTTCCATGTGAAAGTGGTGGATGATACCACATGATGAAAATATATAATGAGGGTAAAAGATTATTGGGACAAGAAATCCATGAACTAAAATTAAAACAAATACATGTGTTAATTATGTCAAACAATTTAAATATAAACTATATATTCAACTTTTGCATGTTTTGCAAGAAAATGACCTTAAAAGCTTTCAAAAAATACTTGATAATACTTCTTAGTGGCTATTAGAATTCAAAAGTTATGTCACTATATCAGAGTTTAGAGAAGTAGAAGAATGACAATACAATGTCCATAAGATAAGTGAACTCTAGCCAATGGAGGAAACTATAAAATAATTTTTTAACATTAAAAAAAATAACATTTGAGTTGCAAAGATCCCCATCTACATAATAAAGTAAGGTTTTTATCTATTTTATTTGAAAAAAATTTGTGCATTTTTCTATACATTATTTCAACTACTATGCTACTTACACATATCTTGTTTATTTATAGATAAATTCTTCTACTTGCTATAAGCTATTTGGAAAGCTACATAAAATTTGGAAGTTACATTGTATTAAGATATATTTTGTTAAAGCAAGCATTCTCCAATTGTATTCTGTGACATTTACAACTATGATCAGGATGTCATAATATTTAGAACCTAAATTGTATTAAGAAAGATTTTGTTAAAGCAAGCATTCTTTAATTGTATCCTATGACATTTACAACTATGATTGAAATTTTTTATATCACACTTTAGATTTGGAAAAAAATACAATTCTGAAAATTGTTGCTATCTCATTGAATAAATGAATATTTCAATAGCATTTACTATGATTACTGTTATTAATGAAATGTTATGTTTATCAGCCTATGCATATTTAGAACCACACTTGCTACATAAGACTATAGTTTTACCAAACAAAAATCAAATTGCTACTTCTTGCTTTTGAATATTGATATGTTGAGTCAATCAATAGCTAACAAAAGGAAACATACTAGGATTTTTGCGCTTAAAGATCACATCAACATTTGCCTTTGGAAATTTGTAGCATAAAGTCAAAATGAGATAAATAAGTCTAAATTAATCCATTCATTTCAATTTACACAATTAATGATTCCAAATTTTTAGGAGCCATTTCACTAATAGAATACACTCTCTTCCAACCAATGAACCAATTTTTAACTTAATTTAAAATATCTAAACAAAAAAATTATGTTTGCTACTTTCATCATTCATATAAATCAAGCCTTCTTAGGATAATGATTTATCATGCCATGTACCTTTTATGATGACAACACTACCTTGAGTGATTTGTGAAGGAAACAATAGGAAACATTAATAAAGAAAACCATCTATATAAATTGTAGTAACAAGTAATGCATCTCCTTCTGAAATTATTCCAAGCTTTTTTGCAACAAAGTCATTACATCATCTTTATTTATTTATTCTTCCCTCATTCATTTTGATTCTAAGCATACAATCGCTTCAAATGTGTAATAGAAGGTAATCAATGTTAAATAATATATATTTGGGCATTTATAGCACATCAACAACAACAAATGTTAAAAATGAATAAGTTAATGCCATATTTCTTTACACCATAAGCTAAAGAAAACAACCAAGGACAACATTTAAGCAAAACATGAAAGAAAAATGCCTAACCAAATCCAAGCAAGAGAAAAATGCTAAAAAATGGATGAACCCACTATAATTTTCTCTAAATATATCATCCTCATAGCACTAGCTATGTCATGAAAATAATCTTTAAATAATTAAACGAATTAATTCATTTAATCCATTACTGATAATTATCAAACCAGTTATTACCAATGGCAAGTTCCTACCCTCTATTGTTCAACCTTCCCATACAAATGATCTAAAAAACTCTCTGCTACCAAAAATATTAACCCATGTCCTGATCTTTTTTAAACTAAGCATTGATTTTGCTTTTCTCTGAAAAACAAATAACCTCAAAGAAACATAATTTGCCACCATTGGTACTTTGGTATTCTCCATTGGTTTTGACTTAAAATAAAGTTGCAGCTATAAACCAAGAGACAGATTCATCATCATAGAAAAGTTAGAGCCCAAAATGGAGAAGCATAGAAACAAGGATCAAGCTACTTGAAAAAATAAAAACATCTTTGTATCTAGATCCCAATGCATAAAGAACTTGTTCATTGATTTATCTATGTACGTACTTAAAATAAATTTATGTTCTTAAAAGTGATTTAATCATTAAACACACTTCTCACTCAAGCATAGAAGTCTTTAACTACTGTACTATGAAAAATAATGATTGTGATATAAAATAGATCAGTAACAAGTTCATATGTAAGCATGATATCAATAAATGGATTTTTTTTCATGAGGTGGAAAAGAGAAATGGTTGGACAAATACCATTAAATATTAAGCTTTGCAACTTGCAACACATTATAAATAAAACCAATAGACCCTGATTCTTTTAAACCAACCAAAATATCATTTCTTAACATATCTATATGATGTAATAATCATTATTCAAATTAACACATTCAACTTATAACAATATGAGTATATATTTCTACATAGATTAAATAACAAAAAGCATCACAATTATCTACATACTCAATACAAAAAAGCCATTCATAGTCTTATCAAAATTTACAAAATTAATCTATTTTGACATATTCAAAATCACTAATTCAAAATGTGAACTTTTTCCCCTCATCTTTCCATAACTTACTGCAATCTTAAAACCTAGCTTTTCCATTTTCATTAAAAGCTTGAAAGTCTGCATTTTCCCATTAAAAATAGTTGATAATATCTTCATCATTGTCATCATCAAGCATAGTAGCCTTAGCATCATATAAAGATTATTTTTTACTTTTGTATTCACTGGAAAAATGTTAAATTCCATCATGGCTATAAAAATAATATCTTTGATCAACATTTTTATTTGACAAGTCATATCCTATAAAACTATTTGGTATACCACCTGCAACAATATTACCATGATGTTTGGAACATAATTTGATAAAAGATTCATCGTTTCCAAATTTTAACTGTTGAGGACAAACACTATATATCTCAGCAACTCCACATTTTAAATTCCAACCTTTTTCTCCCTTTCAATGCTAAGTAATTTTTCTGCAAAATTTAAAAAAATTATTCTTATTAAAACTACATAAATTATATACAAACACATTCCTCTTATAACACTTCATTTTATATTTTTTTACCTGAAGAATACAGTTTAATTCTACACAAGTAGGCTAATTACTATTACTTGCATGTATTATTCTTTCTGTAGTCTCATCTAATAATTGGCCTAAATGAAGATGACATATTGTTTTTAATGTACATTTAATATAGCATCTTGACCATCATACAATGATTATTGATTGTTTCTATATATGTTTAGCAAATGTTAATTTCCATCACAATGATAAGTCTGATCAACATTTCTATTTGAAAAGTCATACTCTATATGATTATTTGATGTAGCACCAACATACAAATTTTCCATGATATCTTATACATGATTTCTTCAAAGAATTGTCACTTCCTAATGTTACTTGTTCACAATAAATACTATTTCGATCAACATTTGTAAAATCAGAATGCAAATTCCTTTGTCCCTTCAATGATAAGTGACATTTCTGCACAATTTCTAGTGATAATATTCATTAAAACTGCTGAAGTTACATACAAATATGTACTTTTATAACACTTTATTTTTTATGGTATACTTACCTAAACATTATGTTGTGCATCTACATAAGTAGGTTGAGTATTGTCATGTTCATGTATTATTTCTTTTGAAGTCTCACCTAATAATAACCTAAAATAAAGAAAATATATTACTTAATGTAAAAAAGCAGCTATATGTATAAAATAAACAAACATATTACCATCTATTCGAAGCATTTTCCCACTTGTCATAAACCTCTCTTCAATTTCACTATTCTTAATTCTTTTTGAATCTTTGCTTTTATCTTTTTGCTACTTTTTCTCTAGCATTTTTCTCTTATTTTTTTTCACTTTATTGCCATACAGGTTTCACATCTATGCTCCAAGCATAACTACTTTGTTGACAGTATGTTTATCTTCAACAACAGACATCACTAATTAACAAAAGAAATATTAAAATATATACATATAACTACATCAAATTTCTTGACTTGCAACATATCAAAAAATTACCTATTAAAGGTATTCCTATTTGTTTATAACATACTTTGCTATTTTGAATCTATGTTGAAAAACTATGTTCTCATCAATAATGATGAGATGAAACATATTTTCTTTTTTCTTTAATACATCCAAAGAATTCTTCCAATAAGCACAAATTGTAACCAACAATTAAACAAAAGTTAATAGTAAACATTTTTAATAGAATATTCATACTATAAGCTTCACACAGCAACACATAAAGATACCTTGATAATTACAAGATTCAAATTTTTTTTATACCAGTAAACATAAAAAATCATGATCAATAATAAGAACATGAACTCCATGTAAACCATCATTATGTTTTTGTGCTAACACCATGGCATTCTAATATTTACTACATCTACAATCAAGTGTAGCTCTTTTATATACACAATCTAAGCAACAACTTTGAAAGACAAAAAACAAAGAAATAGCTTCAATTCATAAATTTTTACCACAATTCATGGATTGCATAGTATGTGTCCCACTTATTCATTATTTTATGTCAATACAGCTAAATTGTTACTTTGCAATTAATACATCCAAATTTATCATTGTCAACATTATTATTAAAACAATAGATTGATATTCCTTGTCCAAGCTAACATGCTCAAAATATTCAAATCAAATCTTCCATTGAAAATTCTAAAACCTCCTTTTCGTACACTCATTACGCCAAAAATATGACGGTTATAGTATCACACTCAATGAGGAGATAAAATCTTCTAGCTGTATGTTATAATTGCATTGTCATGTTACATCATTATTTTGTAACATTATCATAATGCAAACCTAATGGATACTTTACCAAATAGGTTATAACTTACATTGAATAAAAACAAACATGTCAAACTTTAATTATAAGATCTTGTTCTTTTTTTTACTTGACAACATAACCATACTATGAATACTAATCACACACACTCTATAATAAAAAGCATAATTTAGGTAAATCTAGAATGATCCTACAAAGAAGAACTCAACATAAGAGTATACTAACTTTTATATTCATATTTTACTATAGAAACTCTTACGAAATCTACTTTATGCTTGTTTTGATTTGTTAGTTTTATAGTTATTGTTTAAAAACATCATCAAAGTTTAATATTCTTTGAAGTTCAATATCAATTAAATTTCTATGTCCTAACTTGTATATTTCTGCTTTATTTGGATAGATTTTAAATAAAAGGATAAAATGAGATCATATCTGATTAGGGAAGGTTGGCAAGACCAATCTTCCCATCTACTAATGAATTGTGACATTGGAGATCTAAATTAATGCATGCCATTGGTTGCAATGAAAGCTCATTCATATGGAGCTACTTTCAAAAACTTTGTCTATGAATCCAAGTTGCATCACTAGAATGCAATATATAAGGATGAGCAAACTATATATTCAACTTCAAAGCACAAGCAATGTGACAAATAATTAGTGGCTATGGCCATTTTACAAATTTGGAAATTCATGTTTTTATTAAGCAATTGATATTATTCCATTTAATATACCCAACAATGCATAGTTTGAATGGTGGAAAGATTTTGGTCAAAATCCATATTTAATGATAGAAAATTCTTTTTTTTTTGGTTGAAGGTGCAAATCATAGTGATTATGTCTTCTATACAGATCCCAGAGTGAAACATTTATACATAGGTAGGTTTGATTAGACAAGCATGAGTTATTATCTATTTTCCACTCTAAAGAAGACATGTTGCTTGCAATCCATTAAGATTTGCTTTCTATCAAGTAGTGTATGCAACAAACAAGTGGGATAGAGGTTACTTTGGCCAAAACAATGTGCAAGTTGATAATAGAACTTTACCTTTCATAGATAATTTATGCATCTTGAATATTCAACTTAATAGTGGACTAACATTAGAAGACTTNTGCATCTTGAATATTCAACTTAATAGTGGACTAACATTAGAAGACTTGCAACATCCACTCCATCAAGTGTTGTTGGCAAGTCCTTATGTTGGAGATTTTGATTATGATGAAGATCCATAAACTTTAGCATATATTCTATCTTGTAATGTTAATAAAACAAGTTTCCCTTTCTCATTATGATTATCTTCTATTTGTAATACTTACACTTGTTTCATGTGATACTACATATGCTTAATGAATAAAGATCACATATTATCTTTTTTCTATGGATTACCAATAAATATACATAGGTCTTTACATTAGCAAAAATATAATGACACCAACTACTAAGAAAATAGTCACTTTTCCTTATTAATAATTATTTCCTTTTGGTAATATTTAAGGTACACTTACAATTGCTTATAGTCATTAAGTTACATCAATGCAAGAGCCTAGCTTGCACTTGGTTCAGATGGTTCCAATCTAGTTCTTAGTAAAGATGGTGGATGCTTTGGCTAACACATGATCTAGCCATAATTTTCTTCAACTAAAATATTTTATTTAAATCCAAGCTATTCTCTCTTCATTCCTAGAAAAAATTATGGGATACATTACTTATTAATAAAACTAGCATTCATAATATCCTTCATAATACCCTTCATAATAAAACTAGCATTCTCTCTTGACTATTAATAAAACTAGCATTCACTGCATGATCTAAATATGTTAATAGAAAGTCATAATATCCTTCAACATTTAACAATCCAAGCTAAAAATAAAGAAGAAAAATTCTTAATCGCTTTTAAACATTAATCATGATAAATTAAGCATGATGTTACAGTATCATCAAACATATTGACCTATTATGAATTCTAAGTTGTCTTCAACTAATAACCTCCATAACTTCTTCCATGGTCCCAAAACCACCTAATAATAAGAAAATAAAATTATTTCTACTATAACAGAATACACGAAATATTACAAGATGAAATACAAATATAGCAACTACCTAGTAAACCAATAAAGGCATTTGAATACTCTGTCATCATTGCTTTCATCTCATGCATAGTGTTAACAATATGAACATTACTGATTGTTTTACCAATGATCTATATATAGTAAAAATCACAAGAAAATACTTAAATTATCAGCATGATATGTACAAGTACAATACACTAACAAAAGATCATTATTACTGGAATAGTACTTGCTTAGATGCAAAAAATTTTGGTACCACTCTGTTATTCAAGATACCAACAATAATCAACTAATAATTCACAAGCAAAATACCTTAATAAGAATCCAAAGTCATAATCTTACCAAAGAACATTTCCTCCCCTACTAAAAATAGTGTTAGTTACAACACCTATTAGCCCAATGCTTCCTCTACCATATATTAATTCAATATTTCTTCCAACCTCCGTACCAAAACAACTATGTTAAATAAATAAAAAAATATAAATTTGTTATACATACATTGAAAATTAATAACAACTAACATTTCCATTTATAATCCAAGTTGTTTTGTAGCATTTTCAAATCTAGTATGCTTGCCTAACTGACTTCCACAAAAAGCACAAATTCTTGTCATTCTACTAATTCAAACTTGTCAACACACGTCATTCACTTGACCAAAATGCATCTTTCCATTTATAATCTATTGAGGACCACCTACTAGAACATGTTTTTCCCAATGCAACAAAAATATAAAATAATGTATTTCTTTCTGTCATATCGTCACTATCCTCATAATGATTTCTTCTTCTTTTTCAACCATGACTATATCTGATAACAAAAGATTCGATTTGCTTCTTGAGCACAACAATAACACTGTATTGATACATTCCAAACTTCAATACTGTAACCACTTATTAGTCATAATAGCATGACCACAACAACAACAATAACATTGTATCCATGCATTCCAAAGAAAAAGCCCTCCAATAATGTTACCAATTGTCAACCATATCATCAACTACAATCGAACCATTATTGCATCGAACATATTTGTCTATCTTTTTCATACTTTGCATGACAACTTTCTTCTTCCGAGGTGACTTTTTCTAAAAAATAAATTTTCTAAATTTTCCAAGGTGACCTTTGATGAGATCCTTAATCACAGCAATGCCATTATAGTGGCCAACCCTTTAAACATAGACTTTTGTAAGCGCAACATTTAGTGTGATAATTTATTTTTTATTGCAATATTTAGTGCAATAATTTATTTTTTATTTTCAAAAACGAGTTTGACAGACAAATTTTGCCGAACTCAACTTTATAGAAACCAACAAATGCAAAAAGAAATAAAAAAGCAAAAGGAAGTGACCAACCAAGAAATAAAAAATGCAAAAAGAGTGGAATATTGAGCGCCTTCAATCTTGCTTGTAGCATCTTGACCGCAGGAATCTGCTTGTTTATTGACCGACCACGGTTACTCCTTCACTGCACGACCACGTTTACTCTTTCACTGTAGCATATTCACTGTAGAAATATTGACCGACCGCGTTTACTCCAATCTTCACTATAGCATCTACTTGTTTATCATGCCTGAATTGATATGTTTTCCCTGAATTCGGCGTTGTTAGTCAGTGTAGACCATAAGAGAGATGCTTGAAGTTGCATCTTCACAGCCTCTAAAGCAAACTCCATAATCAATTTTGATGAGCGTAGAAAGAGACCTCGTAATCAAATCCCTTTTAAGTGCGCAATAAAATAAAACCGAACCTAAAACGTCAAATCATTCTTCAGTGCAAAATAAGAAAAAATCAAAAACTACATCAAATCCTTCTTAAGTACGAGGTAACGAAATAACAAAACAGCAAGAGACATGATCAAACCCTTAATTTAGGGTGAAGAGGAAAGCGCAAGAACATACAGCGGTAGCCGCGGTCGGCGTATCCATGTCAGGCGATAAAATACTTTCCCACACCGAGGGGAGGCATCAAAGGTGACTGTGACTACAAATGTGTCCGATAAAGCCATTAATGGCGCATAGAAGTCAGCGAGGTGTGGGGCACTCTGCCGGGATCAAATTTGAAAAGCACCGCACTATGACCCGTCGACCGCACCTGACCATGACACATTGCTCTTCCCTGACGCCGCACCTTTGAGCCACTGCTGCTAAAGAAATCTCTACGCCCCTTTGCCACAGTAGTTATCAAAAATGCTACTAAAACTAAGTTCCAAAAGTTGCTAAAACGAGCCTTTGGCTTAACACTTTCATAATCCAAGACCCATATGTTGGGTCAATGTATAAATTAATGTATAAGGAATGAAATTAGAAATTTTCCATTCCAAATTTGATTAAAGTTGAACACAAAGCTTATGTCATTAATGTCTTTGTATTCCTTGTTGTATTAGTAGGCAATCATTTTAGTTCTATCTCCATTTTGAAGTGCCAACATTGCAAAGGTTTCAAATTCTCTTATATGAGTGATTGGATCTTCATCATTGTTTCCCCTAAAATAGGTAGTAAATGAATATTTTTCACTTCAATATTTCTACCTGGGGAAGCAAGAGCATGTTGAATTTACTTTAAAAGTAAGATTTCCTTGTTCCTTGTTCTTAAGTTTTATATGATTCAAACATTAGTCTTGTTCCTCTTCCAACAATCATGTTCGAATGTAGAGCTTCTTAGCCAAACTATAGAGATATATATAATACATATCCAAGCTAGTGGTGCTAAATGACATTCCGTCACAAGAAATTATGAATTATTATTGGAAATTTTACTATCTTTTAAAATCTTATTAATAATAAAAACACCATTCAAACAATTGTAGAAATTGAAAAATTGAAATCATTTACTTTTAAATTTAAAAGATATAACGACAAAAGAAACTTTGCCGAGAGCATGTAACGAAATTGAAAAATAGGTAAAGAAAGAGAGGATTGATGACTGATTCCACTTTTATCAATCTTATTTCCTCGTCCAGTGGTCAAGCTTATATAACATAATGTTCATTAATAAGATTGTCTGGGCCAATTAATAGATATATATATATATATATCTAAGCTAGTAATATTTATTGTTTTCATGATGGCCATGGGCATGTTATAATAGTAAGTGTAAGAAGGTTTCAACAAGCCTTTTTTAGAAAATTTATTTTTTTCACGTGACATATTAAGGGTGAAGAAGATTGCTTGAAGAAGATATTTTTAGAAAATTTATTCTTGTTCTAAAATTGCTTTTTAGGAAGTTTATTTCTTTAGTAGGATTTAGTTGTTTTTAGAAAATTTATCTTTGAAATTTTAAGGATGCGAAGGCTCATGGATGTTCTTTTTGAAAATCTATTTTTTCGGAGAATATTTTTTTCCATGGTTTTTTTTTTTGGAAATTTATTTATCTTAGCATGACCAAGATTGTTTCAAGAAGTTTAATTTAGATAATAAGTTCTTTTTAGAAAAATTATTTACTTTTATAAAGTTTGAATATATATATATATATATATTGTGAAGTTACTTTTGGTAGAAAGGCTTTTTTCTTTAGTTGTTATTAGAAAATTTATTTATTTCAACATCACAAAGATTGCTTGCAAAATTTTATTTTAGAAAATTTATATTTATTTTACTTTTATAAAGCTTATTTCATTGTTAAGATGAGTAAGTTAATTTAAGAACATCTATTTATTTTAGAGTTGACATATTATGCATGACATTAAGACTTTAAGAATTTGAGTAGGTCCCATGTGCTAAGATAGGAGTGTTAACATATTATATGCATGACATTAAGACCTTAAGAAGTTGAGTGAGTCCTATGTGTTGAGTTGACAACATTGACATATTATATGTGTGGCGTTAAGGCCTTAAGAAGTTGAGTGGATCTCATGTGCACTAAATAGAATGTGACAAATAATGTGTGGTAGAACTCTACATCGACAAAATTGGATGTTATAGAATACCATTGGTAGTTTTCCTCTTGGCCAAAATCAAAATGATAAAGTCAACATACTAAATTTTAAGAAATCATGTCAGAGTATGGGATTAGGGAAAGAATGTTTGTTAAAGGCGATATAGACAGCTTTGGATTGGTTATTCTAGAAGTTGTAACAAGATTGAAGCCCACACATGAAATGTTTTTAGAAGATCTCATGTTACTATTGTGGATCTCCATGGCCTTGAAAGGAAATTCTAGAGACTAGCTTAGATATATATTATATATATCTCTATAGTTTGGTCAAAAGGATCTACATTCAAACATGATTGTTGGCTAAGAAATAAGACTTATATTCAAACACAACCAAGAGAACAAATTCAACTGAGAGAACATTTGGAAATGGAGATAGGGTAGAGGAAGCAAGAGTAGGTTGAAGTTACTTTGAAAGTAAGATTTCCTTATCCCTCATCCATAAGTTACATATGATTCAAACATTAGTCTTGTTCCTTGCCCAATGGTCATGTTTGAATGTAGATTTTCTTGACCAACCTATAGAGATATATATAATATATATCTAGGTTAGTGGTGCTGAATGACATTCTGCCACAAAAACTTATGAATTAAAATTAGCATTTCTAACAATGCGATGTTAGCCTAGTGATTAGACACTTGATTTGGAAACTCCATGTCATAGGTTTAGTTTTGATGGGCAATGCTAAGTTATATAAAGTTCTAATTGTATTATATATATGGGATTGTACCTATGTTTTAATTGAGTTGGTTATGTAGTAGTTGGTAAAGTATCTCTAGTATGAGGTTGCAAGTTTAATTTCCCATTGTGCATATAATTGGCAATTCAATTGGTAAGCTCATTCAATATCATAAACATATTATATACACTTTGTACATTGAATAGATTAAGGATGTGAAGTTGCATATGAAAAAATTGAATAATACAACAAAGAAAAAGATAGGATTTAATAATGCATTTAATGAATCAAAAGAAGAATGAAAATTCTCTATTCAAAAGAACAATGTACCATTATATTTTACAATAGAAGAATATATGCTTATGAATAAAACCAAAGACATAGATCATCCATGTTTCTTCTAACTCAACAAAATGTCTCTTTCTCGTAATTCTAGATTGAAGATTTCTCACTACTAAAATTTTCCTATATCACTACAAAGAAAAAGACAAATGAATCTTCAATGAATTAATTGTCCTTATCTTAGATAATATCACAAAAGTTAGACTTGTTATTTCTTTCGATCCCACATTAACAAATGCCTTATCTAATATTATTCCTTTCAATTAATGGACCATTATTATCAAATAGGCACATATCAAGGATTATACTTATTAATTAGACAATTAATATAGGGATCAAAATTCACAATAAAATAGGATCAAAGGTCATGGATTTAAACTTGTATATAAAAAGAATTAAATAATACAATAAAGGAAAATGGAGGAATTAATGATGCAATCAATGAATCGAGAAGAGAAAGAACATTCTTTATTTAAAAGAATAACATATTATTATGTTTTACAATAGAATAATCCATGCTTATGAAGCAACCCAAAGTTATAGATCATCTATTTTTCTTCTAACTCAACAAAAAGTGTCTCTTCTCCAAACCTAGATTAAAGGGTTTTTTGTTGCCAAAATTTTTCTATATCATTGGAAAGAAAAAGGAAAATGAATGTTCAAAGAATTATTAAACCTCATCTTGAATAGTGCTATAAAAGTTTGACCTATTATTTCTTTTCATCCCAAATTAACAAATGCCTTATCTAATTTCATTTTCTACAATTTATGGAATATTAATGCCCATGCTAATCATAATGATAGCTATCAAGATTTATGAGCTGTGGAGTATCCCAACACTCTACCATACAAGTCATGAGTGGCAGTGTGTGACTAGATCGTAATCCATGGATGGACAATGTAATTATGCTAGTAATCAACGTTAAGTTCGAGATCATTGTCTTTCTACTTTAAGCTAGTGAAGTTCAAGTGTATGGTTTAGCTCTTAGTTAGGCGTATGATTAATTGATGTTGTTAGGCTCTTAAGTGCTCCTAAAGTAAACATGATTGAATAAATTCTAAGTCAATTAACTAAGAAAACATAAATCTAACTTAGCCTAATGTGTTGGATATTTGTTCCTAGTCTACCATGCATGCCTTGGACTCATGTGGTCATCACTAGGATTACCAGGTGGTATTACTATTGAGCAAATCAAGCAACACCACTCTTGGATTACTAGATAACTACACTTAGCTCTCGAAACCAATTGTATCCATACCGCTTACTAACGACATGTAAAATAAAATGCTTTGAAACTTAAATGATTAACTAAGAAAATAATAAAGATTATGCTAAATGAACTAATAAAAACCTAAGGGAATGCTACAATGATGGAAAGCAATCTTGATCTTTATTACTATCATGAACTGCATCCAAGTATAATTCACTTGAATAAAGACATCAGCCAACTGCTAAACATCACACTATGGGCATTCACTCTATTGCTAAAGTTATGAAAACGAACTACAAGAATTTGGCTAAGGGTGGAATGAAAAGCTATTGGATTGTGCATATAATTGCTATATTTATAAGGTTGCATGCATCTTAAGATATTGCATCAATGATGACGTACCATGTACCATGACACATATCTACAACACTGTTGCTATAACATCATAGATATGATATCGCATCACAAAAAAAACTGACTTTATCATACCTCCACAATTGACTGGAAACTTGTCCTCGAGTTAGAAAAATGAGGATAAAGTCCCTTACAAAATTGGGAGGTAGATTTTGTTGTACATGACTTACTAACTATTTACATTCTTAGAATGCTATAGTGGTGTCTTTACAAAATTTGACATAGTTACATGACAAGATGAAACAAAATGAAACAAAACAAAACTTGGAGTAGCTACTTGATGTAACTCATGTTCCTGATGATGGTGGATCTTCCATTAGTTACTTCCCTTTTTCATCAAGCTATTTGAATTGGTATTTGTTAAAAAGTGCTTGAAGCTTTTCTTTCTTTGTCCTTGGGTCATGTACCATCCATGCTTGTTGTGAAATGTTGGATGGAGTGGGTACATCCCATGGGCATGGCAATTACAAATACATTTGGTTGGCCTTTATGTACCATGTAGCAAACTATCATCTTTCCTCCTCAAAATCTTTCGTTATCTTTCTTAACTCTTGATAATCTGACATTTAACATGCCAGGTTAGCTGCTACATCCTTCTAGCCCTGGTAGCTAGCTTTGATGAGCTTGAGTTCAAAATTTGCAACATGCAACTTTTGTAGTGCATCTTTTCTATCAACAAATTCCTTGTTGTACATTGCATAGAACATTGCTACCTACTACTCTAGTTCATTCTTAGGTCTGCCTATTGTCAACATGGCCAACTAGCATACCAAAGGTTTTCTAATCGCATGTACTCTATTAAATCTTCGATTTACAGTTCTTTGTTTTTCATATTGGGTTGGTGGACATGGGTGAGGTTGTCCAAAATGGGTTGCCAATTAAGATTTAGGATTTCGTGCTAAAAGAGAACTGATCTTGGCCTTTTCCATTTGGATCTCTTTTTCAATGATTTTTTATATATGTCCACCTCATCTTTGAAATGCTCTTTTAGTCACTCATGTTTCTGGGCCTCATTTTGCCACATGCTTATTTCAATTATGAAATTTTTTCAGATAGCACAAACTCCTTTCATTTATAGGTTTCTATTTTCTCTAACCAAGTGACTCATATCATATTTGACTCTCATAATTTGTTCTCTTAATTGATGGATGCTTTCTTCAAGAATAGTTTTTTACTTCTCAATAGTTATCGACCAAGCATTATCAATATTTAAATGTTTATTTTTTTCTTGTAAGGCTGTGAAAGCTTTGGCATATGCATATGTTTATGCTTTAGCAATAGATGCATTCCACACTACCTTCACCTTCTATTTTTTATTCTCATATTATGGTCAATCAACTACCTCACATGGTTGGTTCTAAATTATTTTAGTTGGTCTAGCACTATGAATTGTATTGGATCTTTTCTTTTGGCTCTCAGGGTGGCTAATTCTTCTTACAATCTTTACACTTCATTCATTGCATGCTCAATCCTAGTTTCAGCCATGACCAACTTTCCTTCAGTGGCTATTAATTCATACTAGATTGCAGTGATATCACTAGGGATATCAAAATATTCTACATTACTTGACCTATTTGCCATAGTCTATTTAGTATATCTTCATGCTTCGTAGGAGTTACTAAGATTTTGGAAAGCATTTGAACATCCTATGCTCTAGAGATATTATTTGGTGGCATAATAGGTACATTGGAGGATTCTTTGATGTGGCTAGTGGTGATCTCTGTAGCTCCTATTGCATCCTGGTGTTGCATGACCACAACAGTGGCACCTTCACTAGTTTCAAGCATGATTTGGAATGATGCAACATTCTTGGATATTAGTTACATCCACTCTTTCTCTCCTCCTGCTTAGAGTGATACTTGCCCACTAGGTAGATCTTTGGATACTGTGGGCTTTGCAAAGCTCTCTTGTACTTTGTACAAGTTGGCTCCCTCTCTTGTTCCCTAGCTTATTATTTCTACGATGGCCCATAGATGTTATGTAGTCTTGATGGTTGAACTTGTCATTGATGTTGTTGTTGCTGTTCAACTTGTGGTTGACTACTAGGTTCTACTTGTCGTTGCTGACTAGTAATGGAAATGTTATTGGTAAGAGTGGTACCTATAGTTTCTTCGGCGTCTATTGGTTTTTCTACTTGATCCTTCTTTAGTGGCACTAGATTGAGAATTTCTACATAAGAAGCATTCTAGGCCTTCCTAGGAATGTCATTGGTGTATCCTAGGATTCCAACTTGCTTACATAGCTTCCTAATGAGGTAAGGGAATGGAAGTGTAAGCTTCCCTACCTTCTTTTCTTCAAATTGCCTCTAAATCTTGAGAAAGATGAGATGGATGACATTGGCTTTGAACTTTCCCATCAGAATAACATTTCCTCTAGCCACATATGTGGATATCCTATTGAGCCTCTTTGTCAGAAACAAGTGGTAGGTGCCAATTTTAAAATATATCTTCTCTTTAGTTGTGAGCTCACTATAATCTTTATCTTTCTTATCATATGCCCTTTGTAACCACAACCTTTTTGCATAAGTGTTAGATATTTTTGAGATCTATGCCACATTTTCCCATTCATTTGGAATATTGAGGGCCTTGGTAATTGGTTGCACTAAATAAGGTATGGAAACTCCTTCAATCTTGACTGTTTCATCAACCTACTTATTTTTACCAAAATTGGTGCATTTATCCTAAGTACCATTTATAATTGTTGGTTAATGTAGGCCATAGAGGGGACACTTGGAGTTGCATCTTTACAGCTTTGAAGAAAATTCCATAAAAGGACCAAAATTCAATTTCACGATGACCGTAGACATGATAAAATTTTCTTGGGTGACCAAGAGGCATCTTAGTGATAGTGTGAGATGTTGTCCTTATTCAGGTGCTTATGAAAATTCTGCCTATCCTTGGGCTGAGTGCTCTATGGCAGGAGTCTATTGATGAATGCTATATGATTGGGCTTCCTACTCTACATGTTTCACTTGGGGAGTTTCTTCTCATGCTTGGCCTCTCCCATAGCCTCTTAGTCTTTTGCTCCTAGGCTGAAAAGGTCCTTCAATAGTTGGTCTCTTTAGGACCATCTACAATCAAAAAGTATTTGGAATTATTAAAGTGTTTACATTAGCTCTTAATAGTTCTTTATCTTTCTCATACCCTTGGTTACATCAAGTTCTTATCTTATTATGATTGCAAAGTTAGAAGAATTTTTAGAAGAAACCCCATAGGTGTTATATCATTACTTACTTATGACCATCCATAGTTATTATTTTTGTACTTATTATGACTTAAAATAGTTGGTATGGTCAATTATGCAAATTATCTAAGTCTTTCAAGCTTAGGTTTGATCAATTAACTATAAGGTTCTCATTATGTCTTATACTTACCCTTTATGATATCTTCCAAGCATTAAAAAGCTTTGGCTTAAATTTTCATTTGTATCACATAATGCATCTCCCCACAACTAAGTTGAACACTTTAGGATCAATAGGATTTGAAAATTTTGAAAATCGAAGCTACGAGGACAAAGTTATGGCTTTGGTAAGTTAGTGTGCAAGAGCTTTGAGAAAAAATGGCAAACTCTCTTGTTGCAAAATGAAGAAGTGAAAATTTTCACTAACTCTCATGCATGTATATACTATTTTTATATGTATGACATTGTAGATGATATGTCATAGATATGACATCGTAGGTACTAGGACATCATAGTTATGACATCATTGTGAAAAAATTTAAAATTTTCATTGAGTTTTTGGGGAACAAATGAGTCAATTGGAATGTTTGGAAGATGTGAAGCTTTTCTGAAGGGTCTTGGACAATTAATGATGCATAGATTTCAAAAATTTAGCATTCAAAGTTCATAAAGAGAAAATATTGGGTAGTGAATGTTTATTGAATGGATAGGGGATGGGTTATGAATTTCTGATGTATGGATAGATTGTTTGATGATATGGGAAGTATTTATTGGATCATTGATGATTTTGAAAGACACAAGATGATGTGGAATTGCTTACTAAGTATGAAATACAAGAGTCATAAAAGTGGATCCTCCTCAAAGTAGGCTTGAGCCCTTAGTGCTCTTGTATAACCATGCTAAAAAGTGTGCTTAGGTGCTCAAGGAGTTGAATGTAAGACATACTTGTCTAGTAAAACACACATGTTAGTATCACGATATTGGGAAGATAATGCTATATTACACAAAACCATAAAGTTATGATTAAATATATAGTAAAGTAAGATAGATTGTAGAAAGGATTGCTGCAAGTGGAACATGAGGTATCTTACCATAGGCATAATGAATTCTTGTGTGTTATTGATGGTTTAAGTAATCATTAGCCCTTCTTTCCAATATTCAAACCAAGTCCAAATCACTTTCTAGTGACATCGCATTGTTTCATCCTTGGAATTGACAATCATGATACCACCATTATTGCGAGGAGTATTACCACTTGGTGTATTATCCAAGGGAAGAGTTTATTCATTGCAATTTTTTATTTAATTTTTTGAGATTCTTGAGAAGCCACCTACCTTCAAGCATGGGTAACATGTCTTTCCAATGACATAGTAAGGTAACACTTATTATACTCTTACTTCCATTTTTCATTAGATTTACAAGGTTATAATACATCCTTAGCAATAGGATAGAACTCATAGTAGTAATCTAAGAGAATCCACAAATCACTTTGATGTCACACCCTTTGCATTCCCACTTAGTTCGTCACTCTTCTATCTAGGCGTAACGATCACAAGTTTATTCTTAGTTTTATTATGAAAAGAATATCATTATGGACATGGTAAGAACCTCTTATTATTCGAATAGGTGGATGGATGTTGTGGTCTCATTGTATAGGTAATCAATCCCTTATGATTTGATAATATAGAAAAATATTTACCTTATTGGGTCTATATCTTACTTTATTCGATATGTTTTATTGACAATTGACAAAAGTATCTACATGCCAAATGATGACAAGGTATGAAAAATTATAAAAGATATCAAAAATTAAAAAGATAAAAAGAATGAGAAATTATCATAGCATTAGAAAATATCAAAGAATTAAGAAATTATTGAGAAATTAAAAATTAGAAAATGATGAGAGGTCGAGTACTCCTATGCTCAACCATATGAATCACCATGTGTTCATGCATGGTCCAGTCAAATTTTGTGGACTTTATGTCTTTTAGTACACTAGCCTTTAGGAAGTGAACTTACCCTAGTAGTCATTTTTTATCTTCCAAATTACACTTGTGATGTACAAAGGTATGGTTAAGTGTAATTGAGGCATATGATTTTCATTATTTTATGTTTTATGTTCCT
>MNCI01004349.1:48077-62362 GCA_015680685.1 Gnetum montanum
ATAACTATTTGGGCCACCTCATTTAGGTGACTTATTGTTGACTAGTACATAGATGGGTCTCCATCACTCATGCCTGCTCATTGCTCTTGCTCGCTTAAGAGCCATTCTCGATACTCATGCAACCATTGGGATGTTGCAGTGATGTTTGACATAATTTTCTAAGTGGCAAGTGGAGGTGGTGGCTACTGCTCCTCTTCTTGAATGGTTACTGTGGAAATTTTGTTCTTCATCATCTCTACCCAATTAGAAATTAGAGCATGTTGAACAACATCATTCGTATAGCAGACTATCCCTCCCCTTTGACATAATTTTCTGATAAGGCATGGGAAGGGGAGTGCCTTCCTTCCACATTCATTTTTCTTAAACTACTTCTCTATCTCCATATAGACCAACTATGGAAGGTTATTAGGGAATCTCCTACTCAGAGTAGCACACACAGAGGTAGAAAAGGTAATGGTCTTGCTGGGCCTCACCAAGGGGTTTAGGTTAAAGGTTGCAATCTTGTAGTGAATATGTAACATCCTATTCCTAGATGTCATGGCAAACGTTAAATATATTATATATTAGATATTATGCATACAAACAAAATATACCAATGTGAAATATAAGTGATATTTAGCATTATGTATAAAGGAAATAATAGGAAAAATGTAGAAAAAGAAATAAAAGAATGCTTTATTGATATGGAAGAGTGTATTTAGATCATGCTCTAAGAGTGTTTCTTGGGGGTTTCTTCCTTTGACATCTATCCCTTAGAGGCAATCCAACATTGCCACCATGGTTAGGCCTATAACCTAGCCAAAAGGGATGGCTAGTCCACTTCCTATCCCACTTCACTTGGCTCCCGTTACTTGCCTCTCCAGGCTTCACAACTCCATGCTGGCATGACCTCTAACCCTAAGTATAAATGCCTTAGGTTAAACCCCTAGAGGTTACCTCAAGAGACATATCCATTATTACAACATCCCCTTTTAGGTCTTAATTACAACTACGCTTTTTGGGTCTTATTAAGATAACAATAACACTTTTTATGAAGAGACACCATCTTCATTAGGAAACCACATCATTTGGGAGTGGGGATGTGATAGAATACTTTCTACCGATGTGAGCATGCCATACTCCTTACAGTTGACACCATAGCATTGCTACACCTATTCATTTTTGATGCTAGGATTTGCCTACATCAAAATCTCAATGAGATTCATCCTAGTTTTTGGCAACTCAAGTGCCTCAACAATGGCTTGCATCAAGTAGAACACTAAAATGTCCTTGATTTTGACCATTGAACCAACCTACCTATTTTTCCAAAATAAGAATGTCTCTCCCATGTACCACTCCACACTAGAAGTGATAATTGGCCACATGGGAGAGGTCTTCAGTTGGTCTTGTATCTCTTTAGATACTTGCTCTAGGAAAGAACCAAAGTTTAACTCTTGGAGCACTATTTTTTGGACCTCCCTTGATTTGATCTAATTCAAGTAGGCTTCCATCAAGGTTACCTCAAGGTTTGCTTGCTGAGTTAGCACCTCATCTTGGTGGGAATGTTTTGTTCCTACTACTGGCTCTAGAATCTAATGAATAGATTTCACTTCGGCCTCTTCCCTAAGAGGACCATTGCATGGGTTGTAATTTCTTCTTCTAGGGCTTTTTCTTGGCCCCTTCCTATTCTTGGTTGTTTCTACCTTGGTTGAGACAATGCTCCTTCCTACATGTGTTTGTCTTTCAGTGCCATATGTGGTTACAACAAATTCATGGATTAGTAGATATAATTTTTAACTTCAAATATTTGAATTTCTTTTCTCATTAGTTAGTTACACTTGGCTACAGTTGGACCATGGTAGATTGATTATTTTATTCTTAGTTTATTAATTAATTTTTATTATAAGTGTTAATGGAGCTCTTTGGAAGGGTTTAACTTTTGTAATTTGGTGTTTAAATGTTGATTTCTTAGTTAAACCTTTGTGGGAGTTGGAAAAATGACAAAACTTTTCTATCAAAAATGGCACATTTGTGACCCCCATGACTAAGAGCTTACCTCTAAAAACTACAAGGTTGAAGAATGGAGTGATTTGGATAAACGGTTAGGAAGCTATGAGCATTGAAAGGTTTTGGGCCTTGAAAATTTGAAAAATCCCTTGGTGTTTGTAAGTAAATGTGAAAACCTCTTAGGGAAGTTGCACATATGTATAGTATTTTTATGCTATGTTGATGGGGCCACGTATACAAGGCCTTGTATATGCATGAGCTTGGTCAATAGGGCCCCATTTACAAGGTCCATAAACAAAATTTTCAAACTTAAATATCTTGAAAAACACAAGGAATTTTTAAATGAATTTGGGATCCATGGAATTCCACAAAAGCCAAGAATATGATGAAATCATTTAAAATGGTCTTTGAAAGCTCAAGAATTCAAAATTTCAATGGAGAATGTATGAATTGAATAAAATATGTAAAGGAGCACACAGTTGGATGTAGAAGATGGATGTACGAAAGAGTTTGGTTGCAAGAATGCCTAAGGATAAGGTACTTAACAAATCCAACTAAGAGTAAGTAGAAGAATACAAAGAGTGTTGAGTCCCCTTAAATTCACATCCTATGCAAACCTTTGAATCCTTCCTAATTTTGGAAACTACCAAGGTCATAAATTAATTAAAAGTTTATTTAATGAAAGGAACCTCATACTTCCAAAACAAGAAAAACCATAGAGTTTGTGGATGGGTGGATGTCGTGGACTCACTGCCTATCCCCTGAAAAAGAAACCATGTCTAAGCCATCAGGATAAAAATTCAAATGTAGAAACTAGACATTAGTAAACAAAACATTAAGCACAAACCACCATTAGCAACAACTATAGCATCAGTGTGTCTTGTTGGCACAAAGTATATTTATTAACAAAAATTAGAAATTCATATTAAAAATAAAGTAAAATATATAAGAAAGTGTAACATATTCAAGAAAAATTTAAATATATTAACAATGGTGTAAAACAAAAATGGTGTAAAATAGGAAAAATATTTAAAAATCAAAAAGGTGTAAAATAAAAAAGTTGCAAAAACAAAAATGTTTAAAACAAAAAATAGAAAAGCTAAAGAGCCACATATATGATTAGCATGGATGGCCATCTCCCCCATGATTGAGTTGGAAGGAGGAGATTTGAAAAATTGAGTGCAATTACCCATTCATTAAGGTATTTGTTACACTAGCTTACTTGGACTTGTGAAAAGGCATTATCTTTTGGATGTTGACCAACTAGTTCTTGTTTAGGCTTTCAGGTTTGTATATGATCATGGTCCCAGAAGGAAAGGTTTCAAAAATTATATAAGGCTCCTCCCACAATGTTTGAAATTTGGTTTGTTGAGATACTTTTGTGGTGTTCAAGTAGAAAACCTTATTTCTTGGTTGAAATTTTACTTTCCGCATTCTAAGATCATGATGTTGTTTGTTGAATGCCTTATGCACTTTATTCAAGGATTGGGTTACTAATTGATTTTCATTTAGCACATTTAGGTTGATTAATCTTTATTTTTATGCCAAACTTAGGTCAAGGCCTAGGTCATATGTTGTTGAGAGTGTAGAGAGCTTGAATTGAATTATGAGCATTGGAAGTTTTCCATACACTAGCTCATAAGAAGAGTAGCCCATAGGGAGTTTCTATGTTGAGTGATAGGCACAAAGGGAATCATTGAGTTTTGTTCTTTAGTCTCTCCTATACTTGCTAATAGTTCTTGTTAGAATCTTTGTGATCTCTCTATTAGTTACCTTTGCTTGATTGTTGGCTTGGGGGTGATAGGATGTTGTTAATTTATGTTTAACCTCCAAGTGTTGTATGAGTTTTCAAAAAGTAGCACTTGTAAAATGGGTTTCATTGTTAGAAATCAGTGCACATGGCACCCCAAACTTATTCACAACATTTTGTTGTATAAATCGAGAAATAGTGGATGATGTACAGTCAATGAAAGCTGCTGCTTTTGCCCATTTTGGTACAATAGCTAATGACGATGATTATATATGCCTTCCCATTGAACATGGATGATGGGACCCATGAAATCTATGCCCCATATGTTAAAGGATTTTAGTGGTTGAATCCAATATTGAGGATCCTCTATATGTGTGGTTATCCCACCATCTCATTGATAGTGCTCACAAGATCGAATAATTTGATGGGCATCCCTAAAGACTATGGGCCAATTGTATTTTTCCATCAAGATTTTTATGGCTATGCATCTCCTAGCATAGTGGCCTCTACAAGGACCTTTGTGAGCATCTTTAAGAATGCACATTTGATTTGCATTACGTACACACCAATGAACTAGGCCATCATCACATAAATTTAAAGATGTCTATTGATGTTCATGAAGTGCTTAGTCTAATGAAGTGCTTAGTCTAGACCTTGAGGCATCTCTCGAGTGAGAAGATAAGTGAGGATACCATCATATCATTCTGGTTTTGTGGGAACTTATTCATTTATCAACTAGCAAAGAGAAGTTCATTAGGAAATTGATCAAAGAGTAGGCTCTCCTTCTCTTTGTTATCCCATCACAACCGAGACAAGTGATCAAAAATCACATTCTCAATTCCCTTTTGATCTACTATTGTAAGATCAAATTTCTGCAAGATCACGAGCCACCATATAACACAGGGGCTCATTGTTGGCTTGTTCATAAGGAAGTGGATGGCATTATGATTAGTATGCATAAACACTTTATATCTAAGCACATAGTGCCTAAACGTTTCTAGAGCATACACCACCACCATTAGTTCTTTTTCCATTATGGTGTAATTTATTTGGAAGCCATAATGCTTTAACCTGCATAGTGAATGTTAGATAGATACTTCTTATCATCCAACTACATAAGCATGGCTCCCAAGGCATAGTTAGATGCATCTATCATGATATGGAATGTTTTGGACCAATCAAGTACCTGTAGAATTCAAGTTTCTACAAGCTTTTGTTTGAGGTTTTGAAATGTATTTTTGCATTCCTTGGTCTAGATGAATGGAAGATCTTTCTTTGTTAGGTTGACCAATGGATTTCACAAACATCTTAGAGAAATTTTCTATAAATCACCAGTAGTAACCAATGTGTCCAAGAAATGATCGAACATCTTTGACAATTTTTGGTTGGCACATGATTCCTTGGATGATCCATATCTTTTCGAGGTCTACCTTGATCCCTTCCTATAAAATTCTGTGTTCCAATACAATGCTCTTTTAGATCGTGAGATGGCTCTTTTTCCAATTGAGTAGTATATTTATTTCCACACATCTTTTAAGTACTTTCTCAATGTGGTCCAAGGTTTTCTTGAATATAGCATCATAAGTGGAGAAGTCATCCATAAAGATTTCCACTCTGCTACCAATTAGCTATGGAAAGATGCTTAAGATCAAGTATTGGAAAGTGGTAGGAGAATTGCATAGACCAAAAGGCATCTTGCAATATTCAAAGGTCCCCCATGGACTTATTAATGTTTTTTTAGCTTGGCCTTCTACTGCATTCTATAATAATCTAGAAAACTATAATAACAATGCCCAAATATGGTGTTCAACACCTGATCAACAAATGGCAACAGAAAATGATCTTTAAATGTTGCCATGTTTAGCAATCCAAAGTTGATAGAAACCTTCCATTTTCCACCTCTATTTGGTACTATCATGAGTGGTCTAACCCACTTGCTATCCGCAATGGGGTAGATGAACCCTACCTTGAGGAGTTTCTCAATCTCTTCTTTGATGATTTGCTTCAACTTTGGGTTCAACCACTATTGTGGTTGCCTCCTTAGCTTCATGGATGGATAGTGTAAATGCAGTGCTAACATATTTATTAATCCATTCCAGTGAATTCAGGATATGATCAAGCAAAGGCTATTGTTTATCTATTGATTGCTTTCAATAGTTTTACTTTTTTCTCAAGAGTACATATGGCATTGAGTATGATCAAGTTGTCATTTTTCAAAAATACATATTTTAGGCTTGTAGGTAGAGTTTTCAACTCTAGGGGCTCTTTTTTAAAATTCTTAGGGATATCCAACTCTCCCTAATTTGTATAAGCATGTTTATCATCAAAGAGTTGGTGATGAACTTGCTCTAGTTCATCCATGCCTATGACATAAGCGCATGTTAGGCTTCATGCACATTGTGTTGCTATTAAAATCAATGGTCAGCCATTGGGTTCCCTCTTGTTTTATGGCTATTGAATACAGACAATATCTACATCATGTGCATACTTCTTGCATGCAAAAATAGATGCTTGTTTCACTTACCAATGTTTTAGCACATAATTGCACCTTGTATCATTGTACACGATGCATAGAACTCATATCTTCTCAAATGCATTTTCCTTAGATATCTCCAAGGAAAGATCTCTGATGTCCATTCTTGCATCAATAGTTCTTAACAATGCACTTCCCATAATGGTTAGGAAGTCCCACTTATAGTTCTCAACCTTGATTACTAGGAAATTGATAGGATAAGACCACTCATAGATAATGGTCACAATGTCTTCTACCAGTCCTAATGGAATAATAATGGACTAGTATGCCAATTCCAATATGATATTGCTCTTCTTTAGAGGTGGTAAGTTCCACATAGTATACATCTCATGAGAAATCAAGTTCACGGTAGAACCTAAATCAAGAAAAGCTTTACATGATTTAACTAATTTCTTGGGAAGGTTGTCAAGCTAGATCCAATTAGATTCAACATGAGTGAGCATAACAGTATTCATTTTGGATAGCATTTAGTTTGAAGGATTCTCGATGGAATGGTTTGTAGAGGATGAGGTAGGAGCAAGGTGACCAATCACCTAAGTTTATGAGGGCTTAGTCATACTGTTGGTTTGGAAGAATGGTCTTTTACGAGCATGAGGTTCCAAACCCCTTGGTTGATGAACTAATTGTAGATTACTAGCCCTTGTAGCATTGTGTTGTTGTAGCTAGGTAGAAAGTTCATCCTACATGGATGGAGTAGGAAGTAGCTACATTGAGGCTGGAGGAACAAGTGTAAGAACAAGATGAGGATAAGGATAGAATGTGGCATCCCTCCAAGAATGTGGAGAATAAGATCTATAGTATTTAAGAGGGTAGTAGTAATGTTGAACAGGAGAAACATGACTAGAAGAGTCACGTGGAGACATGGGTTGTTGAATGTAATACCCATATGGATTTGGTTTTCTATAACGGTATTTCTACCTTAGTGGTGGCATCCCTCACAACTATGGTTGGTCCACTGTTGATATTGCTCATATGATTACGATGGAGTTCCACTTGAATAATATTGTTATTGTTGATGAAACTGTCTGGGATTACCTCTAGGATAAGGTAATCTTCTAGTATTTGCCTTTTTGCTAGTTGTGGATTTAGAGCATACATCCCAAACTCCTGTAAGTGTGACACGATGGGGAAACATCCCTTAGGATGTTCACATTGGTAGATGTTACACCCACCATCATCATCTAATTTATTTTCCATAATTCCATCTACAGTAGCTATTATGCCCTTGCCTCTTTGGTAGGCATGGTTAGCTTCTTTCCACTTCTTGCGGTCACGATCACTACTTTTCTCTCTTGAATCTTTGGTAATTTTTAGAGTATTTTGGAATTTTTAATCCAATGAATCCCACATTTTATCTATCTTGGCTAAAATTTCAAACATAGAATTTTGAATCGACAAGGTCTTTCTATTCACCATCTCATCAAGTGCTCTTTCTAATGGAAGGATCTTTATTATATTCCTTTGCACTTTTCCATTTTCTTAACTCTCCTTCTTTTTTCACCTATTTTATTAGCCTTTGGATCTAATGGAATCTAAGTTTTTATTGTCTCCCTTGGGCATAGACCCCAAGAGTTCTTCTCATTTTTTATCTAAGTCCATCTATGATATGATGAAGTTGTTCCCACTGAGAATAACCATGGCCAGGGCATCAGTGTATGAGAGAATAGTATCTACCCATGATAGTGTCCAAGGGTTCATGGTTTTCTTGCTTCCATCATTGGATCTACCTTCTCAAATTAGACACTTTGGAGTATGTCTAGTACTTATGATTAAATAACTCTAACATTGTATACCACTTGTGGATGGATTCCAACTCCAAGGACTGATACTAGCTTTTTGCTTCCTTGATGAGTGTCCTCAAAAATAACTTTAATTTCTACTAATTATTTTCAATATTTTGTAAGGCATGGGCATCATGAAAAGCTTGAAGATGTGTTTGTGGATTAAAGCTATATCCCTCCTGAAATCTAGTAATATTGTTCATATCAAGTCATCTGATTCAACTATCTTTGACATGCCTAGTTGGAATTTTTACGACCTCTACAATATTTAGCATGCTTCAAGTTACTAGTAAAGGATCATCATCATCATCATTTCAATGATGTTGATGATGTCTTCTACTACCCCTTCATTCATGATGGATCATCATTGTTGTCCTGTTGTTCCCTTTCATCATGATTATTCTTTTTAAAACATTTGTCAGAACTAGAAAAGGAAGAAAAATATGCAAATGAAGAGGGTGAAGAAGGAGAAGAACTACCACCACCATAGTATCTACCAACACCTCTATGGTTACCACGACCATGTTTGTTAGTTTTCTTGTCATCTTAACCCTTATTTGAGCCCCTACCTTGACTTTCATTTTTACCTGAACCTAGATTATTGATAGCAAAATGCAGATTTAGTTTTTTTTCCCCANGAGTTTAAAGTAGCATCCTAGGCACAGATCAATCGGGAGGCATTACAATGTTACCTTCCATATCTCATCATTGCAATTGTTCATCTTGATGCAGGATGAAGGTGAAGTTAGGCACATACTCATTTGGATGAGGATACACCACCTTGCATTTTTGAGGGATTGGTAGTTTAGTATCATCAGGCCTATGAGAAGAATACATTTTGCAATAAAAATAAGATAGCAGTGTGCTTATGTGATTATACTTATTGTGAGAATGATTTTAACCTTAGGGTTCGTCCAATGATGTTAATGATGTTCACTAAACCTAGATAGCACATGTTTCAAACAAAAATAATTCCTAACAATGGTGCTAATGATGAGTGGTTGAGTGCCCCTATGCTCAACCATACGAATCACAAAGCATTCATGCAAGATTCGGTCTAAGTTTATGGACTCTATGTCTTTTGGTACACGAGCCTCTAGGAAGTGAACTTACCCTAATATTCATTTGTTGTCTTTCCAATTACACTTGTGATGTACAAAGGTATGGTTAAGTCTAATCAAGACATATGATTTTATTATTTTATGTTCTTGGTGCTTAAAATAGAGAAGTGAAGTAATTTAATAGCTAATTTAATTTAACTAATTGATTAATATCTAACTAATCCTAACATAAGCATACAGTTCCACTTTTCATACACATCCTAAACGCATACAACATTGCTGGTTGTACTTATGTGTTTAATCTTTTTAGTTTAATTAATTAACTAATCAATTAAAGTCTAGTTTAGCTTAATTAATTTCATAATTAATGAAAATATTAAATGAAAAAACAAATCATTAATCTATTCCAAGTGCTACAAGGTTTGATCAAAAGGCTCGTCTTTATTATCATTCACACTGGTGTGCTCAAACGCATTAGTGCTCGAATAAAGATTCATACACTTTCTAACTCCTACTACGGGCACTTAAGAAATATTTTAAGTTTCAAATGACAAAATAATAAGAGCTCTACTACAACTATGACTTCCTACTTCATAAACATGGTTGGTGAGCATGTATTTATAGACTTTATTGTGGAGCTATGTTGATGGGACCCCATAAATGTAAGAAATGCTACATCAATGAGGCAACACCATTTAGATAGGATCACGTCAACAGGGGCTCATTAACAAGGCCACATCAATGGGGGCTTGTCGACATTACACTTTGACACTTCATCATAAAAGAATAGGAAAATATATTAAGAAAGTAGAAAAAGTAATGACAAAGTAAAAAATTTAGAAGGTTCCTACATGTCTCAGTGGACACCCCCATGACTATGATTAGGATTAGTCAACCAGAAAAGTGAATAGGTAGAGAACATTCAAACAAGTTGGGTAGAATTCTTAACGGAGTTGGGATACTCATGATAAGGTTTGACCTATTAGATATTTATCAAGATAAGCTTGTGTGGGCTAGAAAAATGGTGAATGTGCATGACGCCAAATGGGTAAGTTTCTTGAATGATGTATGACCCCTCCTAAAGCATTTGAAATTTAGCCTTTTGTTGGACATGAGTGGGATTGTAATATAGGACCTTATTGCCTAGTTGTATTAACACTTTTCATATTCCCACATCATGCCTATGCTTAGAGTATTTTTTGTGGATCTCATTACTCATAAGTGCTACTAGCCTATTTCTTTCTAATAGAGTAAAGTTCATTAGTTGCTCTTTCTGGGCTAAGCTCAGGTTCAGGTCAAGTTAGCTAGTAGTCACTAGAATATGAAGCTTGGCCTAGATTAGTAGCATGGGTAATTTACCATTGACTAGTTCATACAGTGAATATCCAATTGGTAGCTTCCATGTCATTCTATAGGTCCATAGAGCATCATTTAGCTTAGTGCTCCAATCCTTTCTAAATTTACTATTCGTCCTGGTTAATATAATAGTGATTTTATGATTAGTTACATTTACCTAACCATTGGCATAGGGGTGGTATGGTGTGGTTAGTTTATGATTCACCCCAAGCTATTACATGAGTTTCTTAAAAATAGCACTAGTAAAATGAGTCCCATTATCTAAAATAAGAATTCTTAGTACTCCAAATTGGTTTGCCACATGTTGTTGAAAGAACTTGGTAGTTGTTTTAGCTATACAATATTTTATTGTTACTACCTTTGCCCACTTTTTGCAATAATCCACAATCACTATTATGTAGACCTTTCTATTCAACATTGGTGTGATTGGTCCCATAAAGTTAATTCCCCATATATCAAATGGTTCTAATGGTTGTATCCATTGTTGTAGCCCTTGGTTCCTAACTCTTATTCCTCCATCTTTCTAACATCTTTCACAAGAGTTTGTGAAGTTATGGATGTCCCGAAACAAGGTAGGACAAAAGTAACCTACCATCATTAGTTTTAGTATTGTCCTATGTCTTGTATAATGGCCATCACATGGGCCTTCACGGGTATGCACCATTGAACTAACCCATTGAAACAAATCTTGTAAAGGTTTCCATTTATTTTCATATATCTCTTAATCTTAAGAAGGAATCATTCTCTTTGTTTCTTGCTCCACTTAACAGGAAGCTTTTGTGTTGTTAAATAAGTCATAAAATTAGTTGTCCATGGCTTTTCTATAGAGTGCATAGCAAATACTATCTTAGTAAATAGATTCTTACTAGGGAATTGATCTAACAATGGTTCTACTTAGTCTTGTGAGTCTCATGTTATTCTCAACAAGTGATTAGCTACTACATTTTTTGTGTCCTTCTTGTCTATCATAGTTATGTCAAACTCTTGTAGAATAATGAGCCATCAAATCACCTTGGGATTAACCACTAGTTTGTTTATAGGAAATCAAATTACACTTTGATCAATGTGAACATCAATTAGATACCAAAGCACATAGAATCAAAATTTTTCTAATGCATACACCACTACCATAATCTCCTTTTTGGTTGCGATGTAATTAAGTTGTTTCCCAGTGATGCTTATGCTAAAGCAATGTATATAATATGGCCACTTCTGGTCATCTAACTATGTTAGTACTACACCAAGCGCATAGTTCAAAGCATCTGTCATAATATGAAAAGGCTTAGATTAATCTGGAGCTTAAAGGATTAGTGTCTTGATCAACTTCCATTTTAAGGTTGAATGCCTTTTCACATGATTCGGTCCACTAAAATGCTGCATCCTTCTTGGTTAGCACTATTAGTGACTTTGAAATTTTTGAAAAATTTTCTATAAATCTTCTAGAGTATCCCATGTGGCTTAAAAATGATCAAACATATTTAATAGTTTGTGGCCTTTGGATGATATTCTATATGACTTTGATCTTTTTAGGATCTACCTCTATTTCTCTTTGTGAAATTTTGCATCCCAATACAATCCCATACTGAACCATTAAATGGCTCTTTTTCTAGTTGAGCTTTAGGGTTATTTCTACACATTTTTTAGTACTTGATTTAAGCAATCTAGTGCCTTTTTGAAATCTAGGCCAAATTTTGAAAAATAATCCATAAATACTTCAACATCATTACCTATCTGTTTCTAGAAGTTGCTAAGTACAGGTCTCTAATAGGTGATGAGTGCATTACAAAGACTGAAAGGCATCTACTTATAAGTGAACATTCTTCACAGACTAGTGAATGTTGTCTTTTCTTGAACCTTAGGTGCAGTGCAGATCCAGTTGTATCCACTATACCCATCCAAAAAAATATAGTACTCATGTCCTGCAATAATGTCTAGGACTTGGTCAACAAATGGTAAGAGAAAATAATCCTCAAAAATGGGTTAGTTCAATAATCAAAAGTTAATACACACTCTTCACCTGCCTTCCTTCTTTGGAACAATTACCAAAGGATTAATCCATTCACTTTCTACAATGGGATAAATGAATCCTATCGTTAGTAATTTTTCCAATTCTTTCTTAACTACTTCTTTAAGTTTTGGATTTAGCCTTCTCTATAGTTGGTGTCATGGTTTCACCACTAGATTAGTGTATATATGATGTTGATAGATTCTAGAATCAATGCTAATGTGTTGGCACATTTGGCCATTACATGGAGCAGTTGGAATATTTTGTTCAAAATATTAGCACAATCCCTGGTTGTAAATTTGCAGTTTAGTATTGTGAGTAATGGGTATTCTTGGAGAAGCAAGCCTGGTAAATAATCTTGATGTTGAAGCCTTCTTGGAAATATTATTAAAATTCCAAGATATTTTCTTGAGTCAAGGTTGGATTAAAAAAAGAGGTGATTATTTACCACAAGAAAGCATACTCCCTGATTAATATTGGCAAAATAGACAACACCGTGGGTAATGGATTATCAAAAATTGGCTAAGAGTTGGAAACAAGTGAAGGACCTAATAGACTACCAACTGGTTTTGAATTCGTGGATTTAAAATTATCAAAGGATGTAAAGGTTTTTGTATTATAGAAAATCCAAATTCACGTATGACCAAAGGCCCATTGTTAACGCTGCCGGAGAAAAAACGAAATCAGAAAAAAAAGCAGAACTGAATGCTGTGGTTTTGGGGCAATTCCTTTGGCTTGCCGTTCTGGACTGCGCCCACGCACTGGCTGGATCTATGTTGCCGACTCGCCAGACACCGAACCTAAGTTTGTGGAGGGCGTGGGAGGCCCTTCTTTCACCGATGAGCAGGTGTAAAAGGGGTTTCAGGCAGCAATCGCGTGGAGAAATTCGGACAGAACTGAGGCCAATGTAGGGTAGAACGCAGGGATATTATTTTTGAAAAAAAATCAAAACCCTCTCCACACAATATACAGAGAAAGAAGTCACGTTTTGTTGGGGCCCCGATTTTATTTTTGTTGCAGGCCGTAGCGGTTTCAGTTGTGCGGGCAGCAACGGTTCTGAAGGTTCTTGCGGTTTCAGCAGATGTAGATCCACAATACATTCGCCCCTGGTTCTGTGATCAATGACAATGGGCAGTTGGCTACGATTTTAAATTCAAAAAACACAGGAAGCTCTAAGCCAATTTGGGGAAAAACAGAAATCCCAGATGCAGCGGCAGAGCCTTCTCCCGCGGTGGCAGTTGGCTACGATTTTGCGGTGGCGGTTCAAACATACGGTTTGGGTGATACAGCACTTTGGATCTTGGGTAGAACATGTGTTGGTTTTTACAGATTTTGTGCAGAGAAAGGAGAAAACGAACCAGCCGATTACGCCTACTATTTTGGAACCGTTGCCGATTATCCATGCGATTTACCAGGGAAGACAAAGAAGAATTATTTTAACCCATTCATTAACTCTACCACTTTCACCAAGATATATGTAAAATTATTTCATTACTACCACTCGTATATAACTTTACAAAAGCATCGGGTGCCTAAAATATCTTACAAATTAATCTACATATATACATATATATAGATATAACAACCATTAATAAAGTACATATAGTGTGAAGTCATAAAATATTATTTTAAAACATTATTTTATATATAAGTTACTACCCACAAAAATATTTACAATATTGATGTTAAAATATTTATTTATCACATTACATTTAATATAAATATTAATGTTAGCATAAATTTCTCCTAATTCTATGTATAACTTCCTAACTCCCTAACTACATAACTTCCTCCTAACTTGTTGGGCAAGTAA
>MNCI01004349.1:64778-78491 GCA_015680685.1 Gnetum montanum
CATCCACTTAGCTTTATTATTATTAATTACTTAAATGCTTACTATTTTCCTTAGTTAATATTTATTATTTATTGTTATTTATAATTTCTATCATTAAGCAGAATGAGTACGACTAATTACGAGTGCTTAAGTTTAATTACTTGGTAAAGTGCTAGTGTTATCATTTGGTATGCCTAATAATGGTACACTTGGTAATCCCAGTAGTAGTTACATGAAGTCCAAGGCATGTACGGAAGGTTAGGAATAGATACTCATCAGACATAGGCTAGCTTAGACCTTACTTTCTGTTGTTAATTAGTTAAATAATTGATTTCTTTTTTATTGTTAGGAATAGCATAAGGATAAAACAACATCAAGAATCATATGCCTCACTTTGAACAAAACCATATGTGATAAAGCTATCACTAGTCCATTTGGGAAGATAGTGAACTATGATCAAGGCATAATGATCTAGCTACCACAACTAGTCCCATCCATGAAATTTGACTAGATCGTGCATGAACGCTTCTAATTCGTATGGTTGGGCATAGGGGATACCTCGTCGCTCATCATTAACACCATTTTCAGGGAGGGTGCTAGCTATGTAGATTAGTTATAGTATACATGATTACTGTAAATGCATTAAAAATTTATATTTTAGAAAATATTAAGTCCCACACATCATAAACTAACAACAATATCTCTTTCACATGGAAGTAATAATGCATTGTATGAAGAGATCATTCATTGGAAAACTAATGAGATATATATTGAAGAAAATTGGAGTGACCAACCTCAAGAAAGGGTTTCATATGTTCATAACCATCCTGATTACACTCAAGGACTATAGTTACCTAAGGCAGAAAATCCTTGAGGAGATGAAGTAAGTCCTAGACTAGGGGAGCCCTCAAGGCCTAGGACCTCCTCAAAAGCTAGAAAATATAAATCAAGTGACCAAAGGTAGAACTATAGAAGGAATGGCAATTCTCCTAGTTTCTCATCTTCCTATCCCTCTTCAACATCTAGTTTTGATAAAGATGAATGCAGGTATAGAGATAAAGCTCCACTATGGGGTTGAAATAAGAATACAAGTTGAAAACAAGGGCAAAATAAAAGACATTAAAATGCACATAGATAAAATCATCACAATTAGAAAAATAGAAATAGAAATTTTCAACACAGTGTGTTTGATGATGATGAATCCTTGTTGGCCACTATGAGCATGAAGTAGATCATACAAATAGTTAAAATACCTCACAAGCATCATAAGGAAAGTTACATCAAAAGGCTTGATATGAATAGCATCCCTAAATTTGTGGGAGGCTATAATTCTAATCCAAAACATCATTTACAAGCCATCCATGATGCTTGCATCTTACAAAACATTGAAAGTGGGTGGAAAAAGCTTAATCTCTTTCCTAGGATACTAATAGATAAAGCCAAAGTGTGGTATAGATTGTTGAGACAAAATTCTATCCATTGATGGTCTACAATGCTAGAACTATTCAATGAGAAATACCAAACCTATGTGATGGTGTCCAACCTAAGGAAAAAAATACAAGGATGGAAATAGGGATAATATGAACCCTTGGACATGGCCCTAGATGGATACTATTCTCCACTCTATAGATGTCCAAGCTATGGTTTCTTTAAGGAAGAGTAACTTTTCCACATCATAGATAAACTTCATAGTCAAACGAGAGAGACCCTTGGAAGGTATTCTCAAGGTTGATTATACAAAATAAGAACCCATCAGATCCAAAGGCTAATTGAGTGTGTGGCAGAAAAGGAAGGAGGGCTATGTAAATAAGAGAATGTTAAGGAATATCAACCAAACTCTTCAAAAGAAGTGGGTTCATCTCTATGATAAGGAAAAAGAAGCAGCTCTCGATGAGGTGATTTCACAATAAACCTTGTCAATACAACAGTATATTATTGAACTTTAGGCAAGGCTAGATAAAACATCAAAATCAATAAATGAGAAAGTTACAACTTGCATAGAAATTGTAGAGGAGAGAGTAACATAAAACAAATCAAGTAACTACAACAAATGGAGGAAAAGGAACTATGAGATAAGTATGAACACTGATTGATAGAAAGGAAAAATGGCAATCAAAGAAGAGGCTATATACTCAACAACCAAAGAAGATGATGGATGTGACATCTACATATATGATCATCCAAAGGACTATTGCCTAGTCATGTTACATCTACATGAGTATTGGTCTTTTACATTGAATCCCAAGTTCATATAGAAGTAGATGCCTAGGAAACTATCTTTCTCACAATGTAATTATAGATAGTTCTACAACCAATTGTACTATCCTATTGGGACTTCTTATCAACCTCAAAACTACTATCAATTGTAATGACAACACCCACATTCATGGGGGAGGCCATCATCAAACCAATGCTACCCTTATTATCAACTAGACCTATCTGGATACTATATTCAACAACCTATTTCACCAACTAGTTCTACTTCCTCTACCTTAAATCAGTACTACTACTCTCCTAAATATCATCATCCCACAAAATCTTCTATGAGGTCACCACCTCACACCTCTCATCCTTCATCATATCCTTAATATTCTCATACTCTCCTTCATCACATGTTATAGCCAACAACATGGGAAGATTCAGCATGACAACATCAATGAAAGAATGTCACTTCTACTATGAACATATAAAAAAATGATAATGCTAGTAGATCACCACCACAATCTTGAAAACACCTTTTCTTTAAGATGGTTCCCACACATAAGCACAAAACTCATAGACGTACTAACTCATGCAAACTAGCATAATTCCAATCAAATGCAACACCCTTCCTTTCACAACCAATGTCCTCCAATCCTACGCAAAGGCCAACATCCATCATTACTCCAAAACCTAATAGAAATGATGAATCTAGCACTATGAAGACATAGAAGAATCCATGCATCACTAATCATGATAAAGGATGCAGTCATGGGATAGGCACCTATAAAATTAATATAATTTCCATTCTGATCCACCATACATTTCAAAACCAAGTGTGTGAGCAACAACCTATCTATGTAGCTACCACTAAATCAAAAGACACCTAGTGGTTTAAAAATGAGGATCTAACACTATTTCACAAATGCATGGAGCCTACCTATCCACTTATTAATTCTTTTTATGGTTAAAAACTTAGTCATGGGGGAGATGTCTCATCCTAAAATCAAAAATTAATAAGTGCTTTTCATCTTTTTTTTTTTACAATTTTTTATCATTTTCTCATTTTTTTAATACAAATTTTTCCCATTCTTTTTAACTTTTNTTTACAATTTTTTATCATTTTCTCATTTTTTTAATACAAATTTTTCCCATTCTTTTTAACTTTTTCCACACTTTGTTTTCATTTCCTTTGTCAATAATCTTGTTTTTGAATAAAACAACGAGATGTAACCCATTGAGCTGAGGTCTTCTCTATTTTTTCAAAGTCATAGGGACTGATTATTTGGATAGTGAGCCATGTCATCCATCCCATCAATAAGAGGTTCTTACCATGGTCATAATGATATTCTTTTTTATCATCAAACTATGAATAAACTTGTAATCATTGTGCTTGGATAGAAAAGTGAAGAACCGAATGGGAATGCAAAGGGTGTGACATTAAGGAGATTTGTGGATTCTCTTTGATTGCTTCTATATGTTCTATCATGTTGCTAAGGTTGTAGTTATATCCTTGTAGATCTAACAAAAAATGGAAGTAAGAGTAAAATAAGTGCTACCTTACCAAGTCACTAGAAAGACATGTTACCCATGCTTGAAATTTGGTGGCTTCTTAGAAATGAGAGAGAGAGAGAGAGAGAGAGAGAGAGAGAGAGAGAGAAGTGCCATGAATAAACTCCTCCCTTGGACAAAACACCAAGTGATGTTACTCCTTGCAGTGGTGGTAGTCTTATGGCTATCAATCCAATAGATAAAATATGTGATCTCATTGGAACATGGTTTGGACTTAGTTTAAATCTTGGAAAGAAGGGCTAATGATTACTTTAACCATTAATAACAGACAAGGATTCATTATGCCTATGGTAAGCCACCTTGTGTCCTAAGTTTTGCAATCCTTTCTAAATTCCATCTCATCTCATTGTTTGCATGATCATAACTTGTGGTTTTGTGTAACATAGAGCTATTTTCTCAAATTGGTAGTTCTAACATGTGTGTTTTGCTAAATAGTTATGCCTTGCATTCAACCCCTTTGATGCATATGAACATTTTTAGATGTGATTATACAAGGGAATTAAAGGCTAATGCCTACTTTGGGGAGGATCCACTTATATAATTTTTGTAACTTGTACTTGTCTAACACAACTACATCATCTTGAACCTTCCAAGTGCATAAATGTCAATTTCAACACCTTCCCTTATCATACAACCTATCCATTCTATATCATGAACTCAGCACCCTTTTCTTACATCTTCCAAAGCTTTTAATTCCTATGATTCCATCTTCTAATATTACTAGTGCCTAAATATGAATTCTCACTTACCCTAGAACTTTGGACTTTACATAAAATCCTCCAACCAATCAGAGAGCTTCATTTTCTACATTGAATGTCCCCATGAGGTGTAATTTTAATACCCCCAATATCAAGTAGCTGATATTGGGTGGAAGTTAATATCAGCTACTTGATGTCAAGTACCTAATGTCAAGTTGATAAAAACCTATAAATAAGGCCCCCATGATTCTTCAAAATTAATTCTCATTAATTGAATCTAGGGGAGATTTTTTTTTGGGGGTTTCTTTCTCAATTAAGAGCTTTGTGCATCCTACCTCCACACATTATATCTTGCTCCATACCACTCCAATTTCCATGGTTTTTGAACCTATTTGATCTTGAAGTGTTCAATTTCATTGAGAAAGGTGCTTGTGTAGAAAACTTGCACCAATTTTTTGAAATTTTTTGTCACTTAGAAGGTATTATAAGGATAAGAATGTTAAAAAAACTTAAAGTATTTTAATCAACAATTAATTATATGCATACTAAAATCTTTAATTATCTCACCTAAGGAATCATAACTATCATTATAAGCCATACATAAGGGAAAAGAAGCTAACATTTTTGGGCATTTTTCTTAAACATTTTCTAACTCTGCAATCACATGAACTAAGAACTTAATGGAACTAAGGACATGAGTAAGGTATAACCCTATTAATGATAAATAAAACACACCTTAGTAACACCAAATCCTTGATTGATTGTAGATGGTCCCAAAAAGAGGGGGACAAGAAGGACCTTTACAGGGTGCAAGCCAACACCAAAGAGGTGGTAAAGGCCAACTAGGAGAACAAAGCCCACCAACTACACATGAAGAATAGATGGCCTAATCATTTAGCATTCATCAAGAGGCCCTTATTATAGGATAGTTGGTCTAGGAAAAGGCTGCAAGACCAAAGGCTCAAGCAAAGGGACAACACCTCATGTTGTCCTAGGAATGCCTCCAAGCCATCTAGGAGTGATCCATGTTGACTATAGTCATTATGGAAATGAAATTTGGGCTATTTATGGAATTTCTCCTTGGGGTGGTCAAAACTCAGCTTCAAGCATCACCTTTATAGCACATTCTTTCTAAAAATGGAAAATGATACCTTGGTAAGATGTACCAATTTTGGCACAATAATGATGAGGGAACCATCATCAACATTAGTGGAGTCTCTATTTCTTTCTTAGCCAAGGCCATTGCAAAGGATTTGAACATACCAAATGTGGGGGCCAAGGTAGCACACCTATCCATAAGGTCTGACAAAGAAATAAGGAAGTTGTGGCTGAAGTGGACATATAACAAATAAGAAAAAACATGTAGTGAGCTCACTTGGGAAGAGAGAATCTATTTCAAAATCCACACATACCATCTCTTCCCCACTAAAGGGCTCAATAGAATATCGACATACATGGCCAAAGGAAGTGCAATCTTGATGGACAAATATAACACCAACCTTGCCCAATTGTGATAATTGATGCTTGCAAAGGCTTAGCAATTTTGATGTAATCATGTAAATGTCACAAAGGCTTGCTATTCCTACAGTTAAATTGAACATTTAGTAGAATTTATAATGAAGATTCACAAAATATTGGATAGACTGAAAACACAGAATGCACAAGGGTTAAATACTATGTCTTAGACATTAGCATGAGCAAGAACTATAATGTGCATTTAGCATTGAAGTGGCCTCCATATCTATTGATGCTTATATGCATTGGCATAACATGGTTTTTTGTTGGTGTTGGGGTGGCATCCACATCTAGATGGGGTTTTGGATCTCTTATTTTTCAAATTTTCTCTCATGGTAACCAATTGTTTGGCCTATAAATTTATTCTTGATGGGAGAACAAAGGCACCACAAATCATAATAGGATTGTAATTCAGGTTCCTTTCACAGATGCTTGGAGGTTGCATACACCATTGTTGCAAAGAACCAATGTAAAAGAAGAATCTAAACAACATTAATCAAAGGCATCAATGGCTAGAGGTTAGTTCCATTTGCTTCTGCATTCTCTACTTTAATTACTTATGAAATCTAATTTTTTTGCATACTTACTTTCTTACATTTGGTATTGAAGCATTATATCTCTATCTTGATGTGCTTTTGATGATGGTGCAATTTGGAGACAACATTTTTTTAAAAATTTTTGCACATAGTTGGATTTTTTATGTGCTTTTTTCATTCTCGCTTGAATATCTACCATTCATCATTGTTATTATGATTTGTGGTGTTTTTCATGTGGGCCAACGAATTAGCTTCCTTGATCACATTGGCTACTACTAGAAATTTATAGAGAATTTATGTAAGATCGCAAAACCATTGGTCAAGCTAACAAAGAAATATGCTTCATTCATCTAGACCAAGGAATGTGAAAATGCATTTAAGAGCCTCAAGTAGAAGCTCGTAGAGACTCCAAATCGACAAACACCTAACTGGTCTAGACTATTTTATATCATGATAGATGCATCAAATTATGTACAAGTTGAAGTAGCAGAAGCAGCAGCCATCATCGACTATACATCATCTATTGTTGCATGATTTGTCAAATAAAATGTTGTAAATAGGTTTGGGATGCCATGTGCACTAATCTCTGACAATGGAATCCATTTCACAGGCATCACTATTTGCAAGCTCATGCAACACTTGGACGTTAAACATAATTAACAACACCCTATCACCTCCAAGCCAATGGTCAAGTAGAGGCTACTAATAGGGAGATTACAAAGATCTTAAAAATAACTATTAGCAAATATAGGAGGTATTAGAGCACAAAACTTAATGATGCCCTCTAGACCTACTATTTAACATGGAAACTCCCTATAGGCTACTCTCCCTATGAGCTGGTGTACGAGAGACTACAAATACTTCTTATTCAATCTGAGCTCTATACACTTTCAACAACATGTGACCTAGATCTTGACCTAAATCTAGCACAAAGAGAATGATTGATCAACCTTAAAACGTGAGATGAAAACTGATTAGTGGCCCTATCTTTGAATAAAGTGCATAAGGCATTCAACAAAAAGCACCATGACCTTAGCATATGAAAATTGAAATTTTAGCTTGAAGATAAGGTTTTCTACTAGAACCCCACACATGTACCTCAATGAATTAATTTTTAGATGCTGTGGAAAGGGCCTTACATCATTTGTGAAACCTTTTCTTCTAGGGCCATGTTGATCTCTAAACCTAAGAGCCTAAACAAAAAGTAGCTAGTCAACATGTAATAAGTCAAAGCTTTCCATGAACCCATGCAAGCTAGTGGAAGTAATGTGTCAATAGATGGACAACCTTGCTCAATCTTTTAGATCTCCTTCTTTCAACTCAATCATGGATGAGATGGCCATCCATACTAACCATTATAGTGGCTCCTCAATTTTTCCTATTTTTTTATTTTACACTTTGTTATTTTTCCAAAGTTTTGTTTTACAACATCGTTAGTACTTTCTATCTTTCTTGAATATTTTACAATTTCTTTTATATTTTTCCTTTATTTTGATGTGAATTTTTCTTATCTTCTAATAAAGAAAGCTTTATTGCCAACAGGACACAGTGATGTTGTAGCTATTTGCTAATGGTGATTTGTAATTAACATTTTTGATTACTAATGTCTAATTTGTATTTTTAAATTTTGATGATTGATAACTAAGATTGGTTTCCATTTTCATGAAATAGGTAGTAGGACCATGTCATCCACCCATCCACAAACTCTAAGGTTTTCCTTATTTTGGAAATATGAGATCCCTTTTTCATTAATAATAGTTTAACAAACTTGTGAACTTGGTAGTTTCCAAGCTTGGAAAAGATTCAAAGGTTTGAAAAGGATGTGGTTTCAAGGGGTATTCAATACTCTTTTTACCTCTCTACCATCTTGAATGCAAGTGTGTTTTTCATGGATTTCTTACTGTTCCATGTCGACCAATAACAAGAAGTTGAATAAGTATTTGCATGCTGTGGTTCCCATCCAAAAATAAATAAATAAATAAATAAAAAACAAAATATAAGAAAATTAAAAATGATGGAAATTCAAAGCACACCACTTAGACAAAATAAACAAGCTACAAGCAGTAGTTATAGTATTAGAAAGACATGTTAGCCATGCTTGAAGGTCCCCTCTAACTAAGATCCTTTCTTACTTGCTACTTCTATTCTCTTCACAAATAAGGAATGGTGGTTGTTTGTGGGAGCATTCTTGTGTCTTGATGGGGTGGACTCATCCTAGAGTGGCAATGCAAAGTCACTAAAAGTGGTTGGTTTTGGTCTAGACTAAGGTTGGACTTTATCGGGTCATTTAATCACAAATTCAATAGGGGACTTCATGTAACCATGATTGGGAAATCCATTCCATTCTCTATAACATCCATCAACACTCTCCATAACTCACCTCATTTCTAGTTTTCATGTTTTTGTTTCATGTCTTAGTTTGATGTGTTAAAATTCCTTAATAAATTATGTAGGTTGGTCCTTAACTTTTCGTAGCCATTAATCAACTATGAGGCTCATTGACTCCTTACTTGAGGTTATCTAAGGGCTAAAAGGACATGTGCCACTATGGAGAGGATGCACTTGCATATCTCATGGTTTGGTTAGTTAAGTTCCTTAACCTTGGACATTGCTGCAATCAAAATCTTTCATAAACCCCATCATGCATCCAACTATGTGCTCCTTAAGGAATTCTTCTTCATAAAAGCTTGTTTTCAAATCATTTCTCAATTTTCTAAATTTTAAAACCATCTTTTAATATTTTCATCATGTTATTGGCTTTTTTGGGCTTCCGTTTGACCTAAATTTTGTTCAAAAATTCCTTGTTTTTCATTACTTTTGACAAAGTTAGTGGTGATCAATAATCACATCGACTATGCCTTATTGACGTAGCCTAAAAATTTTATAAATACTACCCAAAACTTTGAAATTTTTTGTCATTTGCTTCAAAACAAGAGGGTAGATTTTGCAAATTTTTAGAGCCCAAAACCTTTCAAAGCCCATAACTTTAACACCATTTGTCCAAACCACTCCATTCTTCAATCCTATAGCTACTAGAGGTAAGCTCTTAGTTGTGAGGGGCATAAACCTAAAGGTTTTTGACAAAAAATTTTCAAGATTTTTCTAAATCCTCCCAAGGGTTAATAAATAAAATAATATTAAACCATTAATTTTTGAGATTTTAACCCTTCCAACAAACTTTGGTAAACTTAAAATTATTTATTAATATTAAAATAATCAACTAGGCCATAATCACAACTTAGCCAAAATGTAACTACCCCAAGATATAAGGTATTTCCAGTGTTTCAAAGTTACACATTAAGTGCTAATATTTGGTCATGTTGTGATTAGAAATGGCACCTAGACTAAAGCACCTACAGGAAAGAGAACCATCACAAAGAAAGGACAAATGACCCAGAACTAGAAGGGGCTAGGAAGAACAAGCTCATGAGCATGCAACAAAAACTCACATAACGAGACCTCTTCGAGAGGAACCCAAAGTGTAATCTATTCGATAGATTCCCAAAGAAGTGGCTAGGATTGAAAAATCCCAAAGAGGAGAGGCACCAAGGCCCATACAAAGACTTGAGTTCACATTAACACAAGATTTTCTAGATACAATCAAGCCTCATGATGTCCAATTCTTAGTTCTCTAAGAACTAAACTTTAGACCTTTCTTGAAACATGCTCCACCAAAAGTCAATACAATTGCAAAGCTCTTCCATGTGGCCAATCATTGCTACCCATGGAGAGTAGTACATGGGAGAGAGATATCTCTTCCAGAATAGTAGAAAAATAGGGACCATTGTGAGAATCAAGGACATTTAGGTGTCTTACTTGGTAGAATCAATTACACAAGCTCTTGTCTTACCTGATTCTAACACTCATTTGGTAGGAATATCAATGCAAGTAAACCTTGAGGAAAAAAATAAGTGGACCCAGTGGTGTTATGGGGTTGACTATAAGGAGTTTAGTGTGCTCACACTAGTGGAGCATATATATTTCAAGATAGAAGCCTATCACCTTAATTTAATAGTGAGGCCTAGCAAGGTGATAGCCTTCTCTAATCATGCCTGTGCTACTCTAAGCAAGAAATTCCCTATTAACCTTCCATAGCTAATCTATTTGAAGATAGAGAAGCACTTCAAGTAGAACAAATGTGGAAGGAAAACCCTATCATTTCCATGCCTTATTAGAAAAATTTGTAAAAGGGTAGGGATAGTCCAATACACTAATGACATTATTAGGCATACTCCCATTGACTCTTGGTCCGAGATGATGAAGGATAATATCCATGCCATGTCAAAAGAAGAGCAGCAGTTGGCACTACCTCCACCACCGACTCAAGAAACAATGTTGGAGTCCTACGTAGGCATTGAGCACCTATGCAAAATTCAAGAGCAACTCTTGCGTAAGTGGGAGTAGTGAGCAGGAACAAGTGGTGGGGACCCATCTATGTACCATCTTGCAATGAGCCACCTCAATGAAGTGGCTTGAACAATCAACTAGATGGAGGGAGGTGGACCAAGTTTCTCAACCCAAAGAATGTAGTTGCTTGCGAGGTCAAATCCTAGTGCCTGAGAGGAGATAGTGTCTCTCTTACAATAATAGAAATTCCTAGAAATCTCTATTGTAACGACGGAAAACGTCGGCAGCTGGAAATACCGACCGAAGTTCCGTGTACACAGCTTTAACCACGGATCCGCGCGAGGGCTAAGCTGGAAAAATGAATCCGCGGTGCCCTGAACGGTCTTGTCGATCAGACAGGGACTTACGGGTCAGTAAAAGCGATGATGATTCGATTATGAACTTTTTTGTATGTGTCGTGACTTGATGCGAGAAATCGTAAAAACGGAGAGAGACAATGACGTAAATAGATCGCCACGAAGATAACGATAAAATAAAGAACACCGGAAAGATGCTGATTCGGGAGAGGAAACAGAGTGGATGTCGCAAAGATCAAAGATCTATGTCTCAATGCTGGATCGGATGTATGTTTGCGTGTGTATTACGTTACAATGGGAGAAGACTCCCAACGACTGAATACAAAATGAGCACAAAACAACAAGAAAACTGTCTGGACAGAAATCCGATCTACCTCGTAGGCCAAAGCTTAGGCGCAGGAATGATCAAGCTCTGAAGTCTATCGATCTTTTGAACGACAGGACCTGCTAACTGGGCGAGACACCTCTCCGATTCTCGTTCTGCTTTTTTGCTTCGGGTTGATCTGCTGTTGGGGCTCGGGCGCGCTACGTTCTGTTTCTGTTAAAGGATGGTGTTTGCGGCGGTTGCCAAGAGGTTGCTCTTGTTTCTCTGTTTAAGGTGATAAATGTTCCTTTGCTCAGAAAATGCTCTTGTCCTCTTGATCTGCTGACCACAAAAGCGATGAGTGCTCTGATGCTCTGGTTTGTTCTCTTGTTCTCTCTTGCTTACTCTCCCCCCCAATCTCTCCTTTTTGTATATTTGTCGACCGGGGTATTTGTAGGCCGTGATACGTGCAACCCTGATGATGTGGGCCCGAATGTCGCGGGTCTTGCCAATGTGATTCTTTTAAGTCGAACTGTGACTACGCACAACACTCTTGTTTGCGTGCTATGCGTGTAAAGAGCAGGCTCATGATAGGTGTCTCGGCTGCGTTTGTGCTCACCCGCGATGTGTTGCGTGTATGAGCGCAACTCTGGCGTAGCAACAACACGCTTAAGATTATTATACGCTCATCACGCAATTGTGCGTGACGCAGCGTAAATGTAACACACTCTCCGCGCAACTACACGCGGTGGAGTATGATCAAAGTGTAGCTTACGCTCATCACGTAGCTGTGCGTGACGAAGCGTAACGAGCGTGTGGTTGCATTCTGACCTACGCATGAGCACGCATCATTGCGTAACACGCGTAAAGATCAGTCGAGCGTTGCAAGAACAAGTGCCAACCCGTCGTATTTTCATGGATTTTTGCTTAACTGCCTTGGAGCTTATTACGCTCATCACGCTGCTGTGCGTGATAGAGCGTAAACTTGTCCTTAGCTAATTCGCCTTGAACTGTCTTGGAGCTTATTACGCTCATCACGCTGCCGTGCGTGATAGAGCGTAAACTTGTCCTTAGCCAGATTTGCCCTTTGACTTTCCAGGAGCTTATTACGCTCATCACGCTGCCGTGCGTGATAGAGCGTAAACTCGTCCTTAGATTTGAGGCACGTTTAACTGCCTTGGAGCTTATTACGCTCATCACGCTGCCGTGCGTGATAGAGCGTAAACTCGTCCTTAGATTTGAGGCGCGTTCTCGCTCGAATTATGAATCTTCGTTTGAGGCGGACCCGTAATTTTTTTTTTCCCGGTGTTTTAATGGCCCCTCTTTGTTGACGGTTAGAGGGCTTACCCGAAAAACGTCGACAAAGAATGCGAAACACCGGATTGGTAGAAGCAAGAACAACGTCCATCCATGACTACTCAGGTGTTGCGCTATTTATGTAAAAGGAAGGCTGGCGAGCGTGAGAGGTGGAAGGGTGTAACTGGAAGCAGGTTCGGGGAAGATGCAAACGACGTGTTTATTTATGTCAACAGGAATGCTTTCAGACGAGCGTAGCGCGTCAATCTGAGATATCTCTGTTACAAATTGTAGCAAGAATGCGTGCAAAAGGGAGCATTGCGCGTCACTTTTGCGATGTCTCTGCTAGCGCGAGCACGAAAAATGAAGGTTTGCGTATGTGAATGCTGCGTATGGGAACTGGGTGGTGAGGAAGAAGGAAACAAAGATTAAGGTTAGGCGCATGTCGGGAAGAAATGTGCAAAGCTGAGTGGGTGGGCAAGCTTGAGCAGCCATTTCAGCACGTTGTTGTACTTCGCCGCTCAGATGGACGCACCCTTGAACGACATCCTCGAAGTTAAACAGCCTGCAACCACAAAAGGAAACAGAGTACGCCATTGCTTAAAGGCAAAAGACGGGGCTTTTGGAGCCCATGCTGTCTGCTGTTAACCGGAGCCAACGAACTGTAAGTGTTGAGGTTGAGCACCAAGGGAGAGCCACCAACCCTGATGACTTGGCCCTGCATATCTTCGACAAAGGCATCAGACGCAGTGCCTCTCACGGATCGCACCGGAAGTCGGCCAGATGTATTTGGGACGCCGGTGCACGATAGCGATGATTTGGCGAAGACTCCTGGGGCCATGACCAGCGAGGGTGTCGTTGGGGCTTCCGCTAACGAGGCTAAACTCCCAGAGGTACTACCACCGCGGCGG
>MNCI01004352.1:0-27994 GCA_015680685.1 Gnetum montanum
AAATGTCCGCTACGACGTAAAACTGGCATTGATCGTCCGCTACGATGCTAAACTGGCAAGTGGTAACCATCCGCTACGACGTAAAACTGGTAGTGTTGTACAGGTCCGCCAAGACGAAAAATTGGCATCTTTTCCACGCGTCCGCCACGACGCTAAACTGGCACAGGTAAGTAGCCGTCTGCTGAGACGTAAAACCAGCGCAGATCTGTCCCTGGGTCATGACATAAAACTGACATCCACAGCACGGTCTACTGAGACCATAAATCAGCCTTACCACCGTCCGCTATGACGTAAAACTAGCGCGTCTCGGTCTGCCCGGACTTTAAACTGGGACCATGGTCTACTGAGACTTAAAACCAGTAACGGCAGTCTACCAGGACTTAAAACTGGGAGGTACAGATCGCTACCATGTCAAGCAAGCGTGATCATCCTTGTACAGCTACACAACGGACGGGGTGGGATACTGAAACAGTCCTCGTGTCTCCACCCCACTGGCATCCTACTGATTCCTCGGATAAGCAAAGAAGCATCTTACTGATTCCTCGGAGATGCCACCACCGCACCCGCAGCAGTGGTGGTACCTCTGAGAGTTTAGCCTCGCCAACCGGAGCTCCGACGAAATCCTCGTCGACAACGGCCTCGGGATCCTCGCCAATCATCGCTATCGGACGCCGACCTCTCAGATTCATCTGGCCGGTTCCTGGTGCAGTCAGCTAGCTGCACTGTGTCTGATACCTTTTGGCGAAGGTATGCAGCGCCAATCATCGGGATTGGCGGCTCCACCCGAGTGCTCAGGCTCCTTCTTTACAGCCCATTCGCTCTAGCTCACATTGAACGGCGTTTGTTTCAAGCACCTTGCCTCTTGTTCATGAGCAATGGTGTCCTCTGTCTTCTTTTGTGGTTGCAGGTCACTTGCCTTGGAGGATGTCGTCCAAAGGTGCGTCCATCTGAGCGGTGAAGTCCGACAGCATGTTGAAATGGCTGCTCAGGTTTGCTCGCCCATGTAACTCTGCATGTCTATACCTTGCATAATCCTACCCTTAACTCTAGTTTCCTTCATCCCCACCACCCAGTTCCCATACGCAGCAACTTACATACGCAAGTATTCATTTGCCACACTNACATTTTGCATCTTCCCCAAACCTGTTTCCAGTTATATCCCTCTATACCTGCTGGCTTTGTTCGTCCATGGTAACAAGGCAACCCTTGAGTAGCCGTGGATGCACGCTGTTCTTCCTTCTACCGCTCCGGTGTTTTGTATTCTTTGTCGACGTCTTTCGGGCAAGCCCTTCAACTGTCAACAAAGAGGGGACATTGAAACACCGTGAAAATTACGGGTTGGCCTCAGGCAAAGATTCACAATTCAGGCGAGAGAGCGCATCAGCGTTGTTCCAGAACAGGTTTACGCTCTATTACGCATGGCAGCGTAACGAGCGTAATAAGTTCCACAATAGTCAAAGGCCAGAAAAGCACAACAGTTCGACGCTTTTTCGAGCAACGCATGATTAACTTGTATTTACGCTCGTTACGCGGCGGTGCATGTCGTTGCGTATGTTATCATTAAGTTATACATTGTTTACGCTTCATCACGTACAGCTGCGTGGGGAGCGTAAGTTACACATTGTTTACGCTTCATCACGCGCAGTTGCGTAATGAGCGTAAGTGTCACATTATTTACGCATGGTTACGCACAGCGGCGTAGTGAGCGTAAGTTACCCATCGTTCACGCTTCATCACGCGCAGCTGCGTAGTGAGCGTAAGTAGTACACTTTACGCTTTGTTACCCGCAGCTGCGTAGTGAGTGTGAATCAGTCATTGTCTATGCTTTGTTACGCACAGTTGCGTAGCAAGCGTAAAACAATTTTAAGCTCATTGTTTTCTACATCGGATTACGCTCATACATGCAACGCAACGCGAATGAGTGTAATACAGCCTGAAAACAATTGAAGCACGCTCAGCATGTACCTGCTCTTCACACGCACAGCACGCAAACGAGCGTGTTGTGCGTAGTCACAGTCTGACTTAAAAGGATCAAGTCGACGGGACCCGAAACATCTGGGACCCACGTCATCAGGGTTGCGCCTTTTTCACGGAGTGTCGCGACCTATAAATATTTCAACGGACAAGGATACAAAGGGGGGAGCAAAAATTGGGCAAATTAGTTGGCAAATCAGAGAAGCAAAGCATATTTTCTGAGCACCATAGCACTTAGCACTTTGGAGCAGAGATACAGAGAACAGCGCTTTGGCAACCGTTGGCATCATCACCTTACAACTGAAGCAGAGTACAGTTCGCCTCGAGCACCGGTGACAGGAGTAATCGTTCTGCTGAAGAGACTCTATCAATCAGAAACAATTGGTCGATAGACGTCAAAGCTTGGCCCGCCTTGCATCTCAGCTTTAGCCCACGAGGTAGATCGGACTTCTGTTTAGACCGTTTTGCTTGTTTGTTTGTGCCTGTTTCACATCTTGTAATCAGGGATTCCCCAGTGCAATTTTTCATAAGAAATATACACTTTTAAGTCAAAGCGCAGATCTTGAAGCTACGTGCTTCTCTTATGCCAGCCTCCGTTCATCGTGTTTAGCATTATCTTTGTCGCAATCCATCTACATCGCTTTCTCCTCGCTTCACGACGCCTCGAATCAGATCGCGTTCTTTTACGCACGTTGCATTGTTTTACTGACCCGTAAGTCCCTGTCTGATCGACAAGACCATTCAGGGCGCCGCGGATTCGTTTCTCCAACATAGCCCTCACGCGGATCCGTGGCTAAAACTGTGTACGCCGGAGATTCGGTCAGTATTTTCCAGCTGCCGACGTTTTCCGTCGTTACAACGTCCATTGCAGTTATCATGCAATGTGGTTGTACTAAGATCCTTGTAGATCTAATGAAAATGGAAGTAAGAGTAATCAAAAGGGAACTTTAAAACCCAATGCTATTCTAGGGGGTCTAACTAGAAAGACATGCACCCATGCCTAAAGGTTGGCGGCTTCTCTGGATTCAGTATTCAAAAAAAAAAGAGAAAAAGAAAATGAAAAGAAAAGTGCCACAAAACAAAAGTTACTCCTCCCTTGAATAAAATGCCAAGTGATCGTATGCCTTGTTGTTATGGTACTCTCGTAGTTGCTCATCATGGGATGAAACAATGCGATGTCACTAATTAGAGGAATGGAATTGATCCTGATCTTGGAACGATGGGTTAATGACACCTTAATCATGCTTTACATGCAGGATTCACTATGCCCTGGGTCAGTTACCTCATGTCCCAATCTCTATAATCCCTTTCTAAAGTTCATCTCATCTTACTGTTCGTGTAATTGTAGCTCATGTTGTGTGTAACATAGAATTCTTACCTCATTCCGATGATATTTACATGTGTGTGTTTTGTGGAGTTAGTGTAGCTTACATTTAACCCTTCTAGTGCCCATGGACACTTTAAGTGTGGTTACACAAGGGCATTATAGATTGGAACCTACTTTGGGGAGGATCCACTTGTGTAATTTTTTATAATATTCACTTATGACATAGCTCACACACACCATTTCTTACCCTCAGCATAATTTTCAAATGATTTTCTTTCTCTACTATTATCCCTTTGAATTTCCACGTTCCTATGTACCATTACATAGCCTTTTTTTCCCATCTAAGGTTTTATTGATAAAATCCACATCATTATCATTAATTGTGCCTTTCGAATTAATGGAATTACCCTAGAACCCCTTGATAATAGCCCAATGTCCTCAATTTACAATGTTGATTTCAAAACAATCCTTAAAAAATTCAGTATTCTTGTGGTGCCCTATGTCCCCAGGGTTGGGATATCATGTAGACGATATCGCGGCCCCCCCCCCCCCCCCCGGTAACACTTAGCATCATTTTTGCCATTCACACGGGGTAGTTTTCGAATTTTTTCTCTACAACTTGCGATTGAGAAACCCTTGCTTTTCTAACTATATCTTGCTCGCTGGTACTCCGATTTTAATTCTGTCTGAACCTGCTTGAACCTGGAGTGTTTAGCTTAGTCATGGGGGAGGGACATCTGCCAAAAAGCACCTAACTTTTTTGGAATTTATCATCGCCCAAAGAACATCATTTAGGTTAATTAACTATAACACTTAGAATAATTGTGCCTAAAAATCATTTAATCACTAGGTATACCAGGAAACTAAAATGGGAAACCACCTAAGTCACAGGACTCATTATTATAATTTTTTGGGCAATATCACACATGATAACATAAGATCATTAATTAAGGCAAGCAATAAGGTATAACTTAACTTCAAAAACAACCTTACTAACGCTTGACCCCGTGTGATTGCAGATGGTCCCGAAATGTGGACAATAGGAAGGTCCTTCTCAAGGTGGAAGAAAATGACCTTAGAGAGGTGGTAGACAAGATCCTGCTGGACAACATGCAAAATAAGAGGAATAATCATTTAGCATTCATCAAGAAGATCCTCCTACCATACGGTCTAGGCAGGCAAAAGGAGGAATTGCTGCAGCACCTAAATAGGGACAACATCTCATGTTGCCCCAAGATTGTGTTTAGGCCATCCATGAAAAGTCCACATTCACTGCAGTGATTGTGGAATTGAACTTCAAATCTTTCCCAGAATTTACTCTGAATGCCGTTAGGGATCACCTCAAAGGATCCCCATTATGGCCTACCCTCTCTGAAAGCAGTGCCTGGTACTTAGGGGAAACGTACCAATTTTGGCACAATAAAGAAGAAGGCACCACAGTTAATAATTGTGGTGTGACTGTTAAATTCTCTATTGAAGCCATTTTGGAAGTATTAAACCTTCTGAATATAGGGCCAAAAGTTGCTCAAAACCAACTAGACACTTTCAAAACCAAGCAACTTAATAAATTGTTGACAAAGAATAAAAGGATGGCTGATGAAAAAGAGAAGGTTGTTTGGGATGCCTCCGTAGCACAGGTGCAAACTCATGTGCATCTTAAGGCACTCAAGGCCTTACAAGAAGAAAACAAGAAACTTGTTGTAGACAACCTTTGGTTGATCACTGTAGAAAAGCAAAAGAACATTCTCGATGAACACTTCCATCAATTACAAAAATAATTCATCTGGGCCAACTAAGATGTAAGCCATTTAGCCAGAGAAAATCAAACCCTCTCGATGGAGGAGGTACGTGCCATTTGTCAACAGTCAGCTATTAAGATAAGTGCATGGCAAAATGAGGCTAAACGAAATGAGAAGTTGAAAGAGCACTTCCGTGATCAGGTGGAGATGTATAAACAGATCCTTGAAAAGGATATCCATATGGCCAAGGCCAAAATCAACACTATCAGTGCTCAACACACTGACTGGCAAGCCATATTGGACACATATGCCTTCGCCCACCAAGCAGAAGTTAAAAGTCAGGACCTGTAGATTCAGGATCTGACAGAGTACATGGAGTTGGCAAATTTCAGGTATGCCAACCTTGCCATGTTAACAGCAAGACACCTGAGGACAGAGCTCAAGCAGCAAGTAGCAACCACCCACATCAAATACGAAGTAGAATTTGCAGAGCATAAGAAGTTGTTGGAAAAACTAGAAGTTGGAAATTCTGAACTTGAGGTGGTAAAAGCCAGCTACCAAGGATAGAAAGGTGTCACAACAGACTTGGCTCGACGGCTAGCATATTTTCAGGAGTACAAGGATAAAGCTAGAGCCTATGAGGAGGAACGACAGGTGTTCGTAGCTTGGTATGTCAAGGCCAACCAAATGTTTCCACAACTACCTTGTCCATGGGAAGTGTTGACTCCATCAAATGTTGGAACATTAGCATGGACAACACAAGACCCTTGGACCAAAGAGGAGAAGCTCCAGGCCATACTTCAACACCATCAAGACTCAAAACTTGGAGCACAAGACAAAGGGAAGGCACCAATGGAGGAGCCACCACCACTAGGAACTACATGAGTTCCAAAATTTTTGTAGATGTAGAACATTCTGTGTGTTGTGTCTTTGTTCTATTTTCTTCCCACACTACAGCATAGTTCCATTTTCACCATCCAATAATCCCATACCTATCCACTATGTAATAACTGTAACTCGAGGACGAGTTTTCATTTAGTCATGGGGGTATGATGAGTCATGTTTTGGGCAACCACGATATCGCGTAAGTGACATCACGATCGTGATATCACGTACGCTATATCACATGCTCAGTTGCAATATTGCATACATGATATCGTAGCCCACCGCTAGTTCTATAAATAAGAGGTGGCTTTCCTAGTTTTAGGCACTTAGATTTAGACCCTTAGCTAGACTCTTGCAGTTTTATCATTCCAAAGTTAGAATATTTCCCAATGTATGCCCGCAGTGTGGTGAATGTAATTGTACGGCATCCTTATTCGAGTGCGACGTACATGGACACGCACATGACTGAAAATAAAGATCAAGATTACTTCATCATGATAACATTCACTTAGATTAATTATTTATTTAATTGTTATTTAATGCTTTCCTAGTTAATCTCTTCTCACCCTTAAACTCATGTTAAACGTGGAATGAATACGACTTGATTACAAGCATTTAAGTGTGCCTACTTGGTAACCCAGTAGCGTACTTAGGATCTGCGCTTGGTAATCCTAGTGGTAGTCGTGCACGAAGTCCAAGATGTGTATGGATAATCAAGCAACGGATGCTCATCACATTTAGGCTAGTTTAGATTCTCTTATCCTCTCTCTCCTAGATTAGTGANATTTAGATTCTCTTATCCTCTCTCTCCTAGATTAGTGAATATTATTTTCCATTGCCTTTAGGAGTAGCGTTAGATTAGGAACCACATCATACACCTCACTCTGGACTAAACCATACGTGACAAAGCTAATACTAGTCCAGGAGGGAAGACAATGAACTGCGACCTAAGGCTAACTGTCTAGATGCCACAACTAGTCCATCTGCAAAGTTCAACCAGATCACGTGTGTAACACTCGTATTCATATGGTTGAGTGTAGGGGTACCTCACCACTCATCAACAGCTATTCGATTTATACAATAGCATGTTATAAACAAGTTTGGGATGCCATGTGCACTTATTTCTTACAATGGTACTTACTTTAAAAGCACTACCTATTCAAAAGCTCATGTAATGCTTAGGGGTAGAACATAAATTAACAACATCCTATAACCCTCAACCTAACAGTCAAGTTAGGGTTACAAATAGGGAGATCACTAAGATCTTAACAAGAATAGTTACCAAATATAGGAGATACTAGAGCACAAAACTCAATGATGCCCTTTAGGCCTAATGCTCGACCTGGAAACTCCTTATATGCTACTCTTCCTATGTGCTAGTGTACAAAAAATTGCCAACTCTTCTTATTTAGTCTAAGCTCTGTACCCTTTCAACAACTTGTGACTTTGACCTTGACCTAAGTCTAGCATAAAAATAAAGATAAATTAACCTCAACTTACTAGACAAGAACTAATTGGTAGCCCTATCATCTAACGAGTTGCACAAGGAATTCAACAAGCAACACCATGATCTCAAAATAAGGAAAGTAAAATTTCAATTAGGATACAAGGCTCTTTACTAAAACCCTACACATGTGTCACAATGAACTAAGTTTCAGACATTGTGTGAAGGACCTTACATCATCTATAAAACCTTTCCTTCTAGGGCCATGTTGATATATAAACTTAAAAGCCCAAATAAGAAATTATTAGTTAACATACAAAAAATTAAACCTAACACCTCCTCAGATGGACAAGCATTTTCAGTATTTTGGATCTTCTCCTTCCAAATCAGTCGTGGAGGAGATGGCCATCCATTCTAATCGTACAAAGTGACTCAATTTTTACACTTTTTTGTTTTTTACATCTTTTTGTTTTACACCATTTTTTGTTTTACAACATTGTTAGTACATTTTTTCTCTTTCTTACATATTTTACAATTTTTTCTATATTTTACTTTATTTGTTTTAAATTTCTCTTATGTTTTTCATGTGTTTATTTTCTCATGTTTTTTCCTTTCTTGCCAACAGGGCATAGTGCAACTATGGATGCTATTGATGATGGTTTGTACTATAATGTTGTTTGATTGCTAATATTTGGATTCTATCTTTGAATTTTTGTATTGACAACTAATACATGGTTCCTTTTTCATGAAATAGGTAGTGAGTCCATGTCATCTACCCATCCACAAACTCTATGGTATTCTTTGTTTTGGAAATATGAGGTTCCTTCCTTAATAAAATCTTTAATGAACTTGTGACCTTGATAGTTTTCAAACTTGGGAAGGATTAAATGGATTGATAAGGATGTGACTTCAAGAGGATTTTTTGTTCTTTGTACTTGGCCATACTCTTGAGTGCATGAGTGTTTTCATGGATTTCTCACCATTCTATTATCAACCAATAACAGGAAGCTAAAAGTCTTTGCATGTTATCATTTCCATCCAAAAATCATAAAAACATATAACTCAGATAATAATAATAATAATGGAAATTCAAAGAACACCCCTTAGACTCAATAATGGGCTATAAACATTGGTTATAGGACTAGAAAGACATGTTACCCATGCCTAAAGGTCCCCTCTAATGGCCCTTTCTCACTTCCTGCTTCTCTTTTCATCTCTTTAAGGAATGGTGGTTGATCTATGGGAGCATTCTTATGTCTTGAGGGGATGGATTAGTGTAAGAGTATCAATGCAATGTCACTAGAATTCGTTGGTTTTGATCTAGACTATGGAATTTATTAGGTCATCTTAAGCATAAGATCCACAAAGGACTTCATGTAACCATGATTTAGGACTCCATTCTGCCTTCTCTTTCATCTACTACTACTTCCCATAACTCATCTCATTGCTGATTTTTCATGGTTTCATTCAATGTCCTGGTCTAATATGTCAAAATTCTTAGGTAGGTTCTTACTGGATTTAGTCCTTAGCTTTCCATAACCATTAATCAACCATGGGGCCACAGACTCTTTTGTTTGAAGGCATGCAAGGACATGAAGGGCATGAGCCTACTTTAGGGAGGACTCGCTTACATACCTCTTGGTTAGGCTAGTTAAATTATTTATCCTTAGAAAATTTTGTGATCAAATCCTTTGTGCACACCCATCGATGAAATTCACTTATGCACTCCTTCACAATATTCTCCAACGAAAACCTCTTTTCATTGTGAATTATCTAATCCTCTTTAAGCATTTCATTGTGTTCACAACTTTTCTGGGTCTTCAAAAACTTCAAGTTGTGTTAAAGCTCTTCATTTTTTTCTTATCTTTAATGTTGCAAATTTTCAAAGCTTAAAACCTTCCAGAGCCATAGCTTTCCAATCGCTTGTTTGATTTATCTTATTTTTTAGTCCTACCACTACTGAAGGTAAGCTCTATATTATGGGGGCCACACAAGTTTTTGACAAAAAAATTTTCAAAATTTTTCTAACTTCCACAAAGGTTTGGCTAATGAAATAACATTGAAATCATCAATTTATGAGGTTAGACCCTTCCAACAAACTCTACTAGCCATAGAAATCAAGTAATATTAAAATAATCAATCTACCATAATCATAACTTAGCTAAGTGTAACTACCCAATAGAGGCAAGGTATCTATATGTTATAAGTTACACATCACATGCTAATGTTTAATTTTGTTATGATCACAAATGGCACCAAAAGGGAAGCATGGATTGGATGTGGAACTATCCCATCCAATAGATAAGCATACTAAAGTAGGAAAGAGTTAATAACATGAACAATCTTAGGAGCAAGTAGTAGAAGCCATGTAATAGAACCTCTCTAGAACCATTTAATCTTCTCCTTCATTTTCAAGCTACCAAAAGATGTGTGGATGTCAATTTTTGCTAGGGTGTTGAATTTTGTTGTTATGAACACCAAGTTTTATAAAGATTGTAAATCCATACACTTGGGTAGTTAATGTTTGTTTGTTTGATCTGAGTTAGTTTGTGTGTTAGTTAGTCAGTCAATAATTCCATACCTTCCCAATATTTTGTAAAAAACTTGTTCCTCCTTTTGTTCACTCAAGGAAAAGTTTTCATTTAGCTGTGGGGGTATGATGAATCATTTTTTGGTAGGTCCCAATATCAGATCCTTGATATCAAAGCCCAAGATGCATTATCAAATATTCAATATTGTATGATGTGTGCTAGCCTATAAATACAACACTTTGATGCATGATTCATCTATCTTTTTCTTACTTGTTAGTGAAGCTCTTGTAGTTTGTTTCCCTAGAGTTAGAATATTTTCTAAGTGCCCACAGTAGGAGTCAAAGAAGTGTATGGATCTTTATTTGAGAATAGATGTACCTAAGCACAACAATGTGAACAACAATAAAGATGAGCTTTTCTGATCAAACCTTGTAGCACTTGGAATAGATTAATGCTTTCCTTATACATTTAATATTCATGCAATCTACTTTGATGAATTTTAACTAAGCAATTAATATTAGTTAAATAGCAAACATAAGCAAAATCACTTCAAGCATATGTTTAATGCTTGGTAATCCCAATAGCACTTAACACTTGGTAACCCAGTGGCACTATAATGTGTTCAAGATGTGTACAGATAGTGAGAACAAATGCCTATGTTAACATTAGTTAAGTGTTAGCTATTTATTAGATTAATTAAGCATTCAATTACTTTATTCTTATTCTTAGGCGACTTAATACATAAAAGATAAAATGATAAAAATCAAATGCCTCAGCTACACTTAACCATACACTTGCACTTCACAAGTGGGATTGAGAAGATAATGATTGTAACGGTTAGATTCACCTCCTAGAAACTAATGTACTTAGAGAACTAAAGTCTACGAAATTCGACCATATCGTTGAGTGAACGTTAGTGATTCATATGGTTAGGCATAGGGTATACTTGTCGCTTGTCAATTTGCATTAGCATAATTAGCACAATGCTAGTGTATATGTATGAACATACATGTGCTTGTGCATAAAAATTTGATCTCATGAATCCTAAGATAAGAGCTATATTAATGTAACCTAACAAAACATAGTATTAAATTTAAGTTGACTAATATAGGTTATTTGACATTTTATTAATATTTTTCAAAGTGCCCAACTACTATTGAATTGAGTTTCCTAGAATCAAAAAATTAAAAAAGATTGTTTATGTATTTTGAATCTCTTATCCTTTAGAATATGTCTAGTGTTTTTATCTTTTTCAAAGTGTGGTAGCCACTATAGAATTAGATTTTCTTGAATTAGGAAAGACAAAAAAAAAAAATAACTTTGATTTCAACTTCACTAGATAGATGGATTTTTTACTCTCTTGAATTCACAAACTTGTAATGAACTAAAATTACATTGATTCATGGTTGATATTATGATAACCATTGATTAGTTTTTTCATTATTTAACATCTAGTAATCATTTTAGTTAAATGTAGGTTTACTTTTGTTCTCTTCCTAATAAATTTCACATTTGTTTGTTGTCTTCGTAGACTAATCTTGATTTGAAGGGTTCATCTTTATTTTATGATCATATAAACTTGGTTTCCTATTTGCATTAAATTGTCCATTGATGTATAGTCATATTCTTTGATATTTTATTTTATTTTAGTTATCATAATTTTATAAAAATATGTGTACTACATGAGAAATGTCAACTTTGATTATGCTCTACATATTAAAATTGTGCAAGTAATTGCAAAAATTAGATAGTATTTGTATTGCACGATGTATTTACATAAGCCGTAAAATAAATAAAAATTATAAAAGTATAAAACAAAATCTTGAAGGTACTCACATCCAAAATGGAAATGCTGACACTACATAAAATGAGTGCAAGATCCTTTGGGTGGTCATTAAGTTCCTCTAAAACTCAACAAGCTGGAGCCGCCAAAGCCGATCGCGCTGCAGACGGCGCCTCTAGATCCTCCTTCTGCCTGCAACGGAGCTTCACAAGGCATCTTCTGAGTCTTAGCCGTTTCCGTTGAGCACCTAATACATAGAGTTGTGGGGCAAATGGAGAAACCTGGATCGCGCAGGCAATGCCGTGTTCTTTGATCTGCACTAAACCTCTGATCTGCAATGCCGTGAGGATAAACATTGTAAAAACATGAAAGCTTTGATATGCGATGCGGTGCTGCAATCTACCGTAGCAGAATTCGTGGAAGCAATAAAAATTTCCAGTTTTCATCGGTAACATGGAATATACAAATTCCGAAAATCTATTTAAACAGAGTTGTCGGCTGCCTGGGCAATCTGCTGGTGCACGCAATTCTAAAATCAATTATTTTAGAATCTCCAAGGGGCGGTGTTTCGGGGCTGGGCTGTAGATTTAAGGCTTTCCAAGTGTGCGACGTTCGTGGGTCACAGAAATTTGCTGACGGAAACCTGATCCAAGCACGGAGTTCCAGTCCTGAACAACGTCAAGGTAGCCGTTTGCATCACCTCACGGCTCCCAGATCCGACGAGTGGTGGACTGTTGGACGAGGGTTTCAGAGGGGAATCTCGTCAATCTGCACGGGCAGTTGGAACGGTGGCTTCTATCCAATCAATTTGAGCGTCTGTGCGGTAAGTCTTTTGGAAGTGGTGGCGCCAGACCTGTTCTAAACTTTGGATCCAGAGAGTTCATCTACAGAATTGAATCAATTCGGGGTCGTGGCTGGGCGTTTCTATGTTGCCGCTGTGAAGAGATCGTGTTTGCTTTGAAGGTAGGCGATTCACAATGGAGGATTCTTCGGGTTCTGCTCTTCCTCATGAAGTTCCTCTCCTCACCTCAAATTGATATTTTTGAAGCAGTTTCTAATAATTTCACAACTCATTTTATTTTTTTTCAAATTGTGGGATTTTTACCAAGGCCCCCAAGTATAAATACTCAAGTCCAAAGCCTCCTTCAACTCTAAGGCATTCAGGTTTCTCATGCTCTATACTATGCTTGAAATTTCATTTTGGTGGAACTATCTGAGTCGAGAAGGCTCTCTCTTTAAAAATTTTTCCAACACGGAATGCAACCCTAATAGCATGTGCCTGGAGATTTGACTTTAATGTCAATGACTCGGCTTTTAATATAATTTCATGTTATGTATAATTGCCTTATCTTCCACTTATTTTCTCATCTATTGAGAGGGACATTGTGAGCACCCTGGGTTCTATTATTTTCGATCATTGTACGGCAATCAATGGAGCTCAAATTTGCCGTTATTGTATTAAACTGGATATAGCTGACCTCATTAACCCGATGGAAAACTCTTCACCCAAAAAGTGGACTATTTTTACCTTCCAAACTCGTGTAGCTATTGTCATAGGGCTGAGCATCATATATCGGTGTGTTCCATCCTAGCCAGGAAAAAACAACCTGTAGCATCTCAGAAAACTCATTCCCCAATCACACCATTATGCCCATCCTCAATATCCTTTAAATTCGAATCTCCTTCCCCAACAGCTCCACAATCCTCCTCACAATCGAGCCCCTCCAAGCCACAGAAACAACAGGTTCTCACACCACCCATGTCATCCCCTTAAAGGTCGTTAAGGACTCAGTTTCGATGGATGAGTTCGTGGTGGGTAGTGGAAGGAAACGAGTTGTTTTAGTTCTACTCCTCCCTCCAACTCCTCTCCATTGAACACTTCTATGGCCCCTGTCTCCACCCACAACTCCTTTGCTCTCCTATCAAGAACAATGGAAGTTGATACCATGACTTCCGAACCTTCCGTTGACCTCTCATCCAAACTGCCTCTTGTTTCCCCATGAACCTACTCTTATGGAATGTTCGAGGCTTTACTAGTAAGCTTTGACAGAGTAGACAATTTTATTTCTAGTCTTAATATAGTTTTTGATTTCATTCTCCTTCAAGAAATTAAGGTTTCAACTAACCTTTTATCCTTTTCTGCCCATTGGTTTCTTTCTCAATCCTAGCAACATCCCATGTGAATGGGAAAGGAGGCGTATCCATTCTCCTCTCGCCCTATTGGAAAACTAAAATCCTTCAAAGTGGTTCCAATTCTAGGCATAGAGTTTCTTGGGCCACTTTCTCCTCCTTGCATGGCCCTGTTGGCATTTGCTCGATATATGCCCCAAATGACTCCACAGAACAGGCTCTCCTATGGCAAGAACTTGCAAATTCTCTTCCCCCACTGCCTTGGATATTCAGAAGAGATTTTAATATGGTTGAATTCCCTCAAGATAAGCTCGAAGGGGTGTTTTTTCAACTATCCAATCTCGAGTATCAAACCTGGTCCACCTTTAAGAAAAGGTTTTACCTTTCTGATAGGACAGACACCATCATGGGCATTCCCCTCCACAAATTCACTTAGAGCAATCTCCGTCTTGGGCAGGCCCGCATCTACAGCAGGTTAGATAGGTTCTATTTCTCCACCATTTTCTTTTGGCAAGCCTTCTCCGCTACGACGGTTCATCACCATGCCACCGTATCAAACCATTTTCCTATCTCCATATCTATCAAGATTCATGGTAGCCCTCATCGACAAAAATTTCATCTTTTCCAACTACACAACAACTATTTTTCTTCCCCTACTACCCAACTTATTCTATCCAACCTTTGAAATGTCAAACCTAGGCCCCTAAATCAAGTAGGTTGAATTAACTAGTGGCATCGTGCTTCATGTCGAGTGCGAAACCTTGCTCGTTCGTACAGTAAGACAATGGCTACTTGGGCTAAACAAGAATATAACAAAATTCACCTCACTATTGAACATCTCACTAATAGCCTAGCTCAAGATCCCTTCAACACTCTAGTTCACGAGGAGCTAGCTAGAGCACGATTAACCTTTCAACATTGGGATGTGTACCGAGCACAATGTGCCTTAACTAAAAGTAGGCTCACTTGGTTAAATATTCAAGATGAACATTGTAAGGAATTTTTTAAGTATCTCAATACTTCTTCCCCTTCACATTCTATAGATAAAATCTCTAGCGATGGTACCATCATTATGGACCACAATAGCATCCTCTATTTTCTCAAGAACCACTATGAAACCCTTTTTGCAACTACCCCAATGGACATCTCTTTGTTCAAGGCTGTCACTCCCAATTATCCTTGCCTTATAAACTCCACTATGCTACAAAGTCTTGATGCTGATATCACTCTAGCAGAGCTACAGGTGGCCTATTCCAAGTTAAGTTGGGGAAAGGCTCTTGGTTATGATGGTTTCCCCGTGGAATTTTTTCAAAATCATTGAGATTTTGTGGGAAATGATCTTCTGCAGGTCATTAACAAGGCTATCTTAACTGGGTCCCTTGGGCCCAATCTAAATCAAGGGGTCATTTGTCTCCTCCCCAAGTCTAGGGATCTTACCGATATCTCCAACTGGCATCCCATAACTCTTCTCAATGCAGTATATAAAATTTGGGCTAAGTGCCTAGCTTTACAACTGAAAAAAATTCTTGGCCAAATCATATCTCCCCAACAAACAGGATTTGTTCCTGGTAGATATATTTTAGACAATGTGGTTGCGGCGTGGAAAGGTCTCAAATAGGCCGAGGATGAGGGACAAGATATTCTCCTAGTAAAACTTGACTACGCCAAGGCTTATGACAACATAAAGTGGGATTTTATCTTGCAGACCATGACCAAACTTGATTTTGGACCCAAGTTCCTGCATATGGTGAAATGCTTATTCTCAGATGCTACCGCAAGAATAGCAACCACCTTTGGCATTACCTCTTCCTTCCCAATACATAGGTTAATGCGGCAAGGCTTTCCTCTTGCCCCCTATCTCTTTATCATCACAGCAGACTTTCTATGTCATCAGATTAACCTAGACATTCAAACTAAAATTCTCACTGGGGTATGCCTTTCTTCCTCTCAACAACAGCTTCTCAATATGCACTTCACCGATGACTCTTTTTTTCTAGTTCAAGACACAGCCACCAATTTGCACTGCCTCTTATCAAGGGTGGAGCAATATTGCACACTCTCATGTTCCACTATAAATTGGAATAAATCTTCTGTTTATAGCTTCATGGGCAATTACAACCATGTGACCAACTATAATTGGAAGTAGCTTCAAGATCAAGACATCGTTAGGATTCTAAGAATCCCTTTCCGCTTTAGAGGTTCAACCTCTATTCTCTGGGAGCAAGTTATTTATCGGATTCAAAAGAAACTTGACAAATGGAAGACTAAACCCCTCACACTTGTAGGTAAATACCTAGTATGTAAGTCCATATGTGCGTCAACCCATGTGTATTACTCTTCGTGTTGGGCCCCTTCCCAAGCTGCCTACCAAAAACTAGAATGGTTATTTCGTGACTTTATGTGGTCCTCCAAAGATTCTCAGAAAGGATTTCATCGAGTTGCTTGGAATATTGTTACTCTCCCCAAGAATCAGGGGGGCTTAGGTCTTTTAAATTCCTATAAGCAGGGAATTACCCTGGTTGCTAAGTGGTTGGTACAACATTTAGATGCCTTAGATATTATTGAGACCCTTCTCCAATTAAAGCTTCATCAAGCATTTCCTAAAAACAAGCCCTTCTAGAAAGGCATCCATTTTGTTAATTGGATCTTTTCCCCCCTCAATATCATTCTTTCTGGATCTCATGTTTTCAAAAGCATCTGGAGGGCCTGGCAAATTCTACACAGTTACATAGACTGGACTAACGTCAAAATCAACCCTACCATCCTTTCTAGATTGTGTCCATGGTGGTTACTTCTGTCGTCGGCTCCCCTTGCCATCACAAAGGCTAAAGTGGCTATCTCGTGGTATTGGAAAGGTGTCATCTCATTGAATTGTCTTAGGCTAGCTAGTCATTGGATTTCGGGGTTCGAGTTTAACAATTTGTATGGAGAGTCAGCTGCAATGAACCATTGCCTAGTCCAAATTTACTCCTTTCTCCACAATCATTGGCAACTTGATGTTACAATACAAAGCCCTTTTCATGGTCTTCATTGGCTTAATAGGATCAAACTCTTGCCCTATCAACCATCTGTCCCCTTTCATCTTATGCACGACCCATCTAAGGTCATTCAACGTTGCAATAAGTATTGGCACAAACAAGAGTCAATAACATAACATATTTGGAAACTTCCGACCCTCCCCAAAATTAAGCAATTTCTTTAGTGTCTCCTCCACCATGGTCTACCTATTGGTAAACATTTAGAATATCTAGGGATTCCCAATCCCAATTGCCCTCTCTGTGGTGGAAAAGATGACTTTGTCCATGTGTTTTGGTAGTCCCTTTGCTCCACATGTGTGGGAGTGGGCTTCCATCGTTTTTCCATCATACAAGCTATCTCAAGAAGATGCCATATTTGGCTTTTTGAACATTACTTCTACTAATCTCAAGTTTCTATGAAAAGTTATTAGGCCTACTATTTTATATTACATTTGGAAGCGAAAATGCAATGTTATATTTCAAAGGATAAATTATTTTAATAAATGTTTGCTCACTAGGTCGAAGAAGTCATAGATCTTTCGCCTCATTCATTTCCAACTCACATCTCAAACATCCACGTTCAATCTGGATAGTCATCAGTTGGTTCATCTTTTGCAGCCGTGGGAAAGACCTGTGCATCCTAGTATCACTCATCATCAGTAATCTCTACAAGAAAGCTTCCCTATTCTGTTGTGTGGAGTCACCACTGGAACTCTCTCTGTCCTAAATTGAGAGCTCTTTGCCTCATCTTATTCTATGTCATTCTATCTTGTAACGAGGCAGCATGTGTGGTTTTAAAGTTGTTCCCAAGTTTCATTCACAGTGCTTACAACTTCCCCTTTCTCCTTAACCCTATGACTTATTCAGGTTACTATAATTGATACACTTTTTAATATTAATAGAACAATAATTGATACACTTTTTAATATTAACAGAACACCTTCCCCTTTCTTCTTAACCCTATAACTTATTCAGGTTACTGTAATTGATACACTTTTTAATATTAATAGAACTTCTTGTCGGAGTCGACACCCCATGGAGATACACAGCAAAATGCCAAAATAACAAGTTCCAATTATTAATTCCTAGAATTCACCGTCAACTGGTTTGTGTCTACACTCTTGCAAATGAGCTTCACTCTCGTGCCGTAGATGCCGCTGTAATTCCTTTCCATGAACTGATGCTCTTCTTGCTTGTCATTCAAAGGGATTCTCAACTTCTAACGCAATTCCAAATTCCAATTCAAAATCTGAACTCACAGTTCACAAGAAAAATGAAATTTCAAATTGAAAATGAAATCAGAGAAGATGCGAAATATGTATTGTTTCGTACCGTAAGAAACAGAATTTCAGAAAACTAAAGATTTCACATTCATCTTTACTTCTCGTGCCATGGAATACTCCGTTACGCACCGGAATATTCCATGCACCGTGCAATCGATCACTCCGAAGACGGGCACTGCTCACATAACAAACCGTCGCTTCAGAAATCTGACGATTCATATTTCTCTTCATCATTCTTTCAGCAAGACGAAGAGGAAGAAAAATCTTCCTGCGGTGGGAAAATTTCGCAGCAAATCTGCGCGTAGAAAACACCGAGAAGTCGCCGGTAATGCGGACTTTTCACGCTGCGAAGAGATGCTAAAATTTCCTCCATATCAGCCGCAAGATCAGGATCGTGCGGCTCCGCCACTAGCATTTCCACAAGGTCGTCGCGAAATCGGCGGTACGCGTTCTGCACGGCAGGGCTTGCCTCTGTTTCTTGCTCCAATAGCATCATCAATATCAGCTCCATGTCCTGCGATTCCGTCACCGACAATGATGACAATTTTCTCGGCTCTTGAACGAAAATCGCAAGGAAAAAATTTTATTGTTCAAGTTTAAGACACAAGGAAATGTTAACAGGTTAAATCATCCAAGCCGTTGTTAAGAACGGGTTAATAAACTACAATTTCTAAAAACTGTCTTTCAAAGAAGTTTAAAGCTAAGACTCATTCTAAACGCTGCTGGAATTGCAATTAACAAACCATCAAATTTTGCAACCGTTCATAATTAAGCAAAAAGACAATCGCCGCTAGCGTTTCGATAAAGTGCGATTTGAAAGAGATTTATAGCAACGGTTAATAATCTCTGCAATCTTTGAAGATTAATAATAGATCTGAAAAACGTCAGCAACGGCAGATGTGGAATTCACACACTTGTGCGGAATCTTTGAATGTAAGATCTGCCAAGCGATTTCCGAGAAAATTCACCTCTTTTCTGCGGCGTGCTTTGGTTCGACGATGTGCTCGGTTTTATTAATGCTGCCGACGGTTCTGCAGAACGAGAAAACTTTCCGAAGCAGCTTCGCCAAAATCTGACGAAATCAACAGTGCAGCCGCGCTTTTTCGGAAGATCGGCGAACCAGAATGAGTCCGAACTGGAAGGAGAAGTTGCAAAGGAGGAGGAAGAGGAAAAAGAAGGCGCTGCTGCGACAAGTGGCTTTAAGGTGAGGCTTATGTATTTTTTTGGTGAAAGAGTTTCAAGCTAAATTATAGGTACCGTACGATTTGCTACTTCTAAAAGACATGATGCCCTTAGAGATAGAAGCTTTTTGTTAATCTGTTTCATATGTCCTTGGTGTGGCTACACATCATAAAGAAGGATGGTTTCATGAGGGAATGGTCTGGTTCAAAAAATGAAACATTGAGGAGATTCTTCATTGTGATACAAAACAACTATGCAAGAGTATCAAAGATAAGGCATTTTTGCACATTTGGAATAATCCAACAAGAGCCATCAACAAGAAAGCAACTTATCTATGTGCTCCTATATCCCTTCATCTATGATGTCAAATGAGCTGATTGGGCTCTCACTATTTTAGAATTGAAATACATAGATGGGCCAAGACTCCATAAGAAGAGAGAACTTGTCATCTATGCAATTAGGAAGTAATTGAAGATGAGCATCACATATTTCAGCAATGTCATGTTTTAGAGCATAGTGGCAACAAATGACAAATTACAACTAAAAACTTAAAAGATCTATTTGATGTAGTACTAAAGAAACTTGGTAACTTTATAGATGAAGTGTTTGCTATGCATTGTATGTACATTTCCTCTGTCCAATAGATCTTGTAGGTCTAAGGATGTAATAAAAAACTATTTCAATTTTAGTTGTAGTTTCACATTTTCCAAAGGATTTGTGACTGCCTTACAAAACATATAATATAGGTTTAGTTGTCATTTTGTTTGAATATAAATTGCTGAGTTTGATTTTTAAATGGAGTCACACCCAAAATGAAACATCTTATATCACACTTCAAATGAAATATCTAATTTCTCCTTATATGTGATACATTTTATAGTTAAGTTCTAAATGAAGTCACACCTAAAATGAAACACAAAACAATACTAATAACATACACCCTCCTTCCCCTGGCCTCCCAATTAAGTTTTAAATGAAGTCACATCCAAATAATACTAATTACATATTAGTGCACCTATAAAAGAAGCATAATAAAAAAAACAACTATCCTATGATCTAATAAAATTAATCATTAAGAGCTTTAATACACTAACTTTAAAACCTTATAATCTAATAAGTGTACTTGATCAAACCATAAAGTACACACTTTATCTTATCTATTAATGAAATATCAAATAAGATAGCTACGTTGATGCATGCTCGTCAATGTAGCCATGTTGACATATCTCAAGATGTGTTAATGTAGGTACATCGACACTTATGCAAGCATTTCCTCTATAAATGCACATACCCTTTACATTGATGGCACATTTTGGCCATTACCTTAGCCAAACTATTGTAGTTTTTTCTTGTAGAAGTTAGTATATTTTTCCTCTAAGTGCTTGCAACATGGATTTAAGTGATTGTACAACATTTTATTCAAATGCATATGTACCTAGACACATTTGCATGAATGAAAATAAAATCGAGATTTCTTCTATTCATAACGGCACTTGGATTAGTAAAACTATACTTTTCAACAATTTATTTTCTTCTTATTAAGCAATTAATATTATCATTTGTAAGTGATGAGTGGCGAGGTACCCCTACACTCAACCATACGAAACGAGCATAGCACGCGCGATCCGGTCGAACTCCGCAAATGGACTAGTTGTGGCACCTAGATCATTAACCTTAGGTCATAGTTCGTTGTCTTCCCACCTGGACTAGTATTTATATTTGTCACGTATGGTTTAGTCCAAAGTGAGTTGTATGATGTGTTCCTAATTCTAACGCTACTCCTAAAGGTAGTGGGAAATAATATTAACTAAGCTAAGCTAGGAGGAAAAGGGTAAGAAAGTCTAATCTAGCCTAAGTGCGACGAGCAACCGATTCCTTGATCAATCGTACACATCTTGGACCTCGTGTACGACTACCACTAGGATTACCAAGCATAGATTCTAGGTACGCCACTGGGCTACCAAGTAGTCACACTTAAATGCTCGTAATCAAGTCGTACTCGTTCCATGTTCTAGGAGTTTAAGGGTGAGAAAGAGAAAACAATAAATAAACAAATAAATAACAAAGTGAATGCTGAAATGATGAAGTAATCTCAATCTTTATTGTCGGTCATGTGCATGTCCAAGTACGTCACACTCGAATAAAGAATGCCATACAATTACATTCACCACACTGCGGGCAAACACTAGAAAAATAATCTAACTCTGGAGGGATCAAACTGCTAGAGCTTCACTACTTCTAACTCCTAATACCCTAAACAAGGGAGAGCTGCTTCTTATTTATAGACATTGCGGTGGACTACGATATCGTGTACGCGATATCGCGGCCCATGTGATATCGCGTCCCATCATACCCCCACGACTGAATGAAAACTCGTCCTCGAGTTACAAAGAGAACAAGCTCCATTGATTACACAGTGGATAGGTATAGAATTATTAACTGGAAAAAGAAATGAAATAATGCCACAGTGTGGGAAGATACAACATATAAAAATACTACAACTACAAAAAATGGAACTCATGTAATTCCTAGTGGCGGTGGCTCCTCCATGGGTGCTTTCCCTTTGTCTTGTGCTCTAGGCTTTGAAGGTTGATGACACTGAAGAATGGCCTAGAGCTTCTCCTCTTCGGTTCGAGGATCTTGTGTCATCCATGCTAATGTTCCAATGTTTGACGGAGTCGACACTTCCCACAGATAGGGTAGTTGCAGGAACATTTCATTGGCTTTGACATACCATGCCGTGAACACCTGTAGTTCCTCTTCATAGGCTCTGGCTTTACCTTTGTATTCATAAAGATCTGTTAGCCATCGAGCCAAGTTGGTTGCAACATCTTTTTTTCCCTGGTAGCTTTCTTTTACCACCGCAAGTTCAGAATTTGAACATCCAATTTTTCAACCAGCTTCTTGCGTTCTACAAATTTTGCTTCATATTTGAGATGGGTGGAAGATACCTACTACTTGAGCTCTGTTCTTGGGCACCCTGCTATTAACATGGCAAGGTTGGCATATCTAAGGTTTACCAACTCCATGTATTCTGTCAAGTTCTGGATTTGCAGGTCCTGGTTTTTAATTTCTGCTTGGTGGGCGAAGGCGTAAGTGTCCAATATGGCCCTCTAATCAGTGTGGTGAGCACTGATAGTGTTGATTTGAGCCTTGGCCATATGGATCTCCTTCTCTAGGATTTGTTTATACATCCCCACCTGATCACGGAAATGCTCTTTAGCTTCTCATGTCGTTTAGCCTCATTCTCCCACGCACTTATCTCAATTGTTGATTTTTGGTCAATAGTGCGTACCTCCTCCATTGAGAGGATTCGATTTTCTTTGACTAAACAGCTCACATCCCTATTGACCTGAATGAATTATTCTCGTAGCTGATGAAAGTGTTCATCGAGAACATTCTTTTGTTTCTTCACAAAGGTCAACCGAAGGTTATCTGCAACCAACTGCTTATTTTCTTCTTCTAAGGCCTTGATGCGCATGGGTTTACGCCTGTGATGTGGAGGCATCCCAAACAGCCATCTCCTTTTCTCCTACCACCTTCTTATTCTTTGCGATCAACTTTGTGAGTTGCTCGGTTCTAAAGTTGTCTAGCTAGTTTGTGGGAATGAATTGCAAAGGATCCTGTTGTGCTACTTGTAAGACTACGAGCTACTCTTGTAGTCTCTACACTTCAGCTTCAGCATGCTCTACCCTTACTTCAGATATGACCAGCTTCACCTTTGTGGAAATGAGGTCTGATTGAATTGTTGTGACATCCTGAGGGATGTCAAACAGAGATGTCATTACTTGTCCTATTTGAAGCAATCTGTCAAGTGCATCCTCATGTTCCGCAGGAGTCATTGAGGTTCCGGCCAGAGTTTGAGCATCTTGTGCTCTTGAGAGATCTGCTGGTGGCACAACAAGTACATTAAAGGATTCTTTGATGTGCTCAGTGACCACTTCAACAACTCCCATGACATCCTAGTGTTGCATGACCACCACAGTGGCCCCTTCACCAGTCTCTAACTACACTTGAAAAGATGCCACATTTCCTAAGATCTGTTGCGACCATCTACTTTCCCCTCCTCCTATTTGAATTGATAATTCACCCCTTGTGTAATCTAATGAAATTGTAGGCTGGTCGGCATCATCGATGATGTGGAAGAGGTTTGTGTCATCACAACTTCCCCAACTGACCGTCTCAGCAATGGCCCGAAGATGGCTCATCGACGGTCTGTAGTCTTACGGCGGTGGCAGCTGATCCTAACCTATGCCAGGCACTACTTCCTGTTGTTGGCTGGGACTTGTGGCTAGAGGTTGACTGGGTCCTACAAGTTGAGTTGCAGGTGATCCTGTCATCTGTTCTTCTTCTTCATCTGGTCTCAGCTCTTTGCCAGTGCTCTTTCTTGGAGCTGGCACCTTTAGTAGTTCATCATAAGAAGCATTCTGGGATCTTCGGAGGACATCATTTGTGTATCCCCGAATACCAGCCCACTGGCATAGTTTTTTAATAAGTCAGGGAAAAGGCAGCGCCATCTTCCCTGACTTCCGTTCTTCAAATCGCCTGAGGATCTCCATCAAATATAGATGGGGAAGGTTAGCGTTAACCTTTCCCATCAACACTGCACATCCCCTAGCCGCATACGTTGATATTATTTTCAAACCTTTTGTGGGAAAGAGGTGATAGGTTCCAATTTTGAAATAAACTCTCTCTTCCCTTGTCAATTCTCTAAAAGTTTTATCTCTACCATAAGCCTTCTCTAACCAATCCTTTCGCACATCAGGGTCTGAATGAGTAGATAACCAAGCAACATGAGTCCCTATATTCGGAAGGTTTAATGCTTCTAAAATTGCCTATGCAGAGAAGTCTACCATCACACCACAAATATTTATAATGGTACCTTGCTCCTTATTGTGCCAGAATCGGTACATTTTACCTAAGTACCAGGCACCGCATTCAGAGAGGATAGGCCATAAGGGAGACCCCTTGAGGTGATCCCTAATAGCCTCAGGAGCGAACTCTGCAAAAGATTTGAAGTTTAACTACACAATCACAGCAACGAATATGGACTTCTCATGGATAGCCTGAACACACCCCGGGGGCAACGTGAGTTGTTGTCTTGGTTCAGGCACAGCAACAGCTCCTCCTTTTTCCTACCTAGACTGTATGGTAGGAGGTTCTTCTTAATGGATGTTAAATGATTGCACCTCCTATTCTGCATGCTATCCAGCAGGGGCTTGTCTTCCACCTCTTTGAGGTTTTTTTGCTCCACCTTGAATAGGATCCTCCTGCTATGCACGTTTCGGGGCCATCTGCAATCACATGGGCCAAGCGTTAGTAAGGTTGTTTTCATAGTCAAGTTATACCTTACTGCTTGCTTTAATTAAAGATCTTATGTTATAACATGTGATCGTGCCCAAAAATTGTAATAATGGATCTTGTGACTTAGGTGGGTTTCATTTTAATCTCCCGGTGTACCTAAGGTCATATGATTTTTGGCATACTTATTCTAAGTGTTAGTGTTAATTACCCTAATTGATGTCCTTTTGGCGATGATAAATTTCAAAAAATTCAGGCACTCTTCAACAAGTGTCTCTCCTCCACAACTAAACTGAACACTCTGGGTTCAAGTAGGTTCAAACGGAATTAAAATCGAAGTATCAGTGAGCGAGATATTAGCGAAAAAGCAAGGGTCACACAATTGCAAGTCGTAGAGAAAAATTTTAAAAACTCCCCCTGCGTAAAGTGCAAAATGATGCTAAGTGTTGTGGTGGGCTTATCCTATTTATAGGAGAATAGGACGCAATATCGTGTACGATGTATTGCGTACGCAATATCACGTGGGATGCGATATTGCGTACGCGATATCTTGGCCCTACTAATGTGAGACACATGTAAATATCGAATTTGTAATTATTTTTCTTGAAATTAATGTTGAAAATTGAGGACATTAGCAAGTATTAAGATATCCTAGGGTAATTTCATTGATTCTAGAGGCACTCCTAATGATAATGATGTGAACTTTAGCAATAAAAATTTTGGCGGTTACGAAAAAAGGGAATGTAATGGTACATTGGAACGTTAAAATTTAGAGGGATAATGGTAGGGAGAGAAAATCAATTGAAAAATTAAGCTGAGGGTAAGACATTGTGTGTTTGAGCTAGAGAATTAGTGAAGATTACAAAAAAATTACACAAGTGGGTCCTCCCCAAAGTAGGTTTTTGTTGGCACATTTGGGCCATTTCATAGAACAGGTTGGGATTCATGGTATTTGGTATCCATACCGTAATATATTTTCTCTCACACAAGAACTAGGCTTACAGCCTTTCGCTAATTGGTCTCGTTCGGCTCAGTATTCACCTAATGGACTTGAGGTTGAATCACCAATATTTCAACATCTTCCTCATTTGCCCAGTCCTCTAGGCTCATTTGTCTATCCATAGTTCAAACGTCTACCCTTACAAGATCGTTTGACTTCACTTCCGTTGATGTATCTAGTGATTGATTTTGATAATAGTGACAATGCTTGGAAAAAGTATGATAAGTTAACTGCAAGGGAATTGTTCAAGCAGTTTGGTTGCTCTAAGAGGATTTACGAGGATGCTTTGAACCCAATGCTTCTTCTTGGACTGTTTGCTCCAGGGGAGCAATGCAGTGTAGCTACAACGTTGGGAATGTTTTACTACTTCATTATTGTGCATCAACAAGATTTTAATGTTCTTAGGTGTTGTGGAACGGTTCATGAGAAAATTTTCAGATCTTGGCTTCATCTCTTGAAGACAAAAGGATGTCGTTTATTGTCCAATAAAAGAGTAACTGACTTTGTAATTGATGAAACCAATGGAAATATATCAACAGCAGTTTGCGGAACAGAGAATTTCTCAGCCAAAGCTATTGTACTACCTGTTGGTATTACAGTATTAAAACAAATCATTCAAAATAGCACAGTTCTATAGCAAAGGGAGGAATTTGTTAATGTCCTAAATTTGGGGGTAGTTGATGTGCTTGCTATAAGACTACGACTTGACAAGAAGATTTCTGGTGGAGGAGTATGAAAATGTAGCAAATCTGATGTTGCTCAGTTGAATATTATAGAGGTTTATTGAATAACCATGCTTGCAGTAACGATCTTGATGGAATCAAGGACCATCTTCCTTATTGAAAAAAATAAAACGTGATAGCTAAGCGGAGATGTTTCTTGCAAATCCAGAAGAACGCTGCTCTACCAGGAGGTCCTGCAATATTAATTTTCGGTATTACCATCTCAGCCGCGATTCATTCTTCGGTTCTTCATCAGTTTGTAGTAATAACTTTGAACAGTAGCAGCAGGTGATTGTAAGTTCTATTAATCTGGATTTGGCATAAGTAGTGGGTATTACGCAGCTAGTGCTGGATTTCCAAGAAGACTTCAGGGGACACCCCCACCTGCTGCATTTTTGGGGCCAAAACGCATATTTTACAACCGCCCTCAATGAGGATTGTGGATTTGCCATCATATTTGCAACAAGTAAATCTGCATCGCCATCACACCAAACCTGCAAACACAGACATGGAAATATGGGTAGGCCACAAAACCTTCATCCCTCTACTTTGCACAGATAGACAAACGATCTACATCCAAGCAATGGCACATGGAGAAAACGGAGACAACGACGGGAACAAAGAAGGCAACCCAGAAGAAACAAGCAAAGCATTTCAGAAAAGTTTGAAGGTTTCTACGATTTTTAGAAACCCTGGTATGTCAAAACCCTCACTTCGATCTCACAAGATGTTGGCCTCCCCGGGGCATTCACCGCGGCACATAGATCCCTCACCATCGTCGTCGGCCATCGCAGGCATGGATTTTGGGAGTAGATTGTTGCTGGAGGCACCGCCATTGAAGAAGCGCAATCGAGAAAATCGTGGAATGCAATTACTTCCATTGAAAATATGCAATATGAAAATAGTTCCATTGAAGGGTGTAATTATGTATGAAATTTGGGTCCAGCACTATGAAGCCTTAGATGCCAATTCATTGCTTATATTTTTCGGAGTCATTGCCAAAACGTATTCATTATGTATATAGTTTTATGTAAAAAAGAATTCATAGGATAGCTATATGAACACACCATTTGGCCACCATAGCTTTTATTTTCTATAGTGGTAATTTTTTGTAAAAATGATAACTTCCTAGCCTTAATCCCATGATGTTTGTGACCACTACAAAGGACACTTGTTAGTTGTAGCTTTTTTATCTCTTTGGTGGTTGCAACCACCCAAAATTGTTGTAACCTACCAAACTTGTTGGGCAAGTAACCTCCTAACTTGTTGGGCAAGTAATCTCCTAATTGGTTGGCCAAGTTACTTGGGAGAGAAGTTAGGTAAGATATTTTTGAATATGTAACTTCCCTACCTACCTTGGAACCCTATAAAAAGTCTTTAGGGGTCAAGGAAGGAGAAGGGGGAAGGAGAGAGGACTTTTGGGAGGTCTCATACATCACACTTTTGGAGATCACACCTTGGAAGGCTACTAGTTAGCACTTGGGCTCTCACTTGGAGACACACTTGGGGTCTTGAGAAGAGCTTTGTAAAGAAGAAATTGTGAATGATTGCTTGTAAGAAGGCTTGCTAGAGTAAAGATTTCAGCCTCTTTGTCATGGTCCTGTGAGTTATGTATTTTATTTTTTGTTTTGTTTAAATTGTTTAGCTAGTGGTTTAGATAGTATCATCCTTGGCAA
>MNCI01004352.1:33420-45728 GCA_015680685.1 Gnetum montanum
TATGGATGGTAGCATTGTGTTATCCCCTAATTGATCAATTTCCTTCATGCTCATGACCTAACTCATGAGACTGTGCATTGAAATAGCAAGGCCAAAGTATGAAATGATAGATCAAATCTCTAGGGACTATTAGCCTACAGAATTGTAGCTTTAGAAAGACAAATGCATGGAGGTTCTCTATGAAGCTTTTAAAGGTAAATGACTCCCACCACCATTATTTGTACAGTTGCATAAAGAGGGCAAGGATCTCTTTTATAGACACTCTCAATACACAGATTCTCCTCCTTTCTTTGAGGATGATGCCTTTTACCAATGATTATAGTCAAACTTGGAGAATGTTGGTGAAGGAAAGATGTGGTAAAAAGGTTAAAGAACCTCAAAAGAGAAGTCTCCTAGTTGTTCATCCAAGGATAAGAAGCATGATAAAGAGAAGGATAAAGCTAAGGAGAAGGCTCAAGACAAGAACCAGGAGAGAAGGACTAGAATGCACCATTCACCAAGTCCTCCACCTTCACCATCCTCATCATCATCAAACATTAACATAGGGACCATGGCTAAGATTAAAGAAGGAATAATCGACATTAAGATGGAGATGACCAAAAATCCCATCATAGTAATAGGAAAAGAGAGCATAGTCAACTATAAGAGAAACAAAAGCATCATTAGGAATGAAGGCATATCAAGTCACATCATAGTAGACATGGCCATGATAGGGGCCACCATGAACACAATGACTATGATGAACCATTGCTTACTACAATAAGCATGATTAATATTTTACAAGTAGTTTGAATACCTACCAAGCACCAAAGCGATAGCTGAATCAATTAGCTTAATACGAATAATATTTCTAATTTTGAAGGAGGGTACAATGCTAATCTACAACATCATTTACAAGCCTTCCATGATGCCTATGCTTTGCAAAACATTGAGAATGAATGGAAAAAACTTAAATTATTCTCGAGGACACTCATCAAAGAAGCTAAAAGTTGGTACTAGTTCTTGGAGCCAAAATTCATTTGTAGATGGAGTACAATGTTGGAGCTATTTAATGATAGGTACCAGATGTATCTAGTGTGTCCAACCTAAGAAAAAAAATGAAAGGATGGAAATAAAACAATCATGAATCCTTGGATGTAGCCTTCAGCAAGTATAACTCTCTCTTACACTGATTCCCAAGCCATGGATTTTCTAAAGAAAATAGCTTTCCCATGTGATAGATGGGCTCTAAAATAAAACTAGAGAAACCCTTGGGGTTTATGCCCAAGGGATATTATCACATATGAGGTCCCATCAAATCCAAAGGTTCATTAATCAAGTGGCAAAGGAAGAAAGAGAGCTTAAAAAGTGAGAAAAATGTACAAGAATATAATAGAAATCCTTCCATTTGCAAAAAGCAGGTGCATTTCTATAATTCAAAGGAAGAAGCACCACTAGATGAAGTGGTGCAAAGGAAAACCTTACTAGTTTAAAAATCTATTATAAAAATATTGGCAAAGTGGACAAAATGTGGAACTCCTTAGATGAGAAGTTCCAAATAACTCTTAATATTTTAAAAGAGAAAACGAAATAAGGGAATAGAAATAAAGATAGGAGAAGAAAGAAAGATACAAGGAGGAATTATTATCAGTAAAAAGGTAAGGTTATAATAGTAGATGAGGTTGTAGATTCTAAAAATGATGAAGAAGGATGTAACATATGCTAATATGAACATTCCAAGGGATGTTGTCTTGTAGTGTCACATCTATAAGAACCTGGGGTTCATGCTTTAAATCTAATATTGGAAAAAAGATAATCACCCAAGAGATTACCTTATCCACAGGGAAATTATCAACAGTAGTTCTAATTACCATAGTATTATCCAAGTGGAGTATCACCTCAACCTTAGGAATATTATTAGTAATGAAAAAATCAATAGTTGTGGGGGATGCCACCATCACGGTAGTAATATCCTTACTAGTAACCAAACCCATATGGATATTATGTCCAATAACCTGTGTCTCCTCATGGCTCTACAAGCCACACTCCTTTCTCTCATGACTACTATCTCCTAGAATATCATCAAATACCCACACTGTGAATTGAGTCTCCTTCCTCTTATCCTCCTCCTTATTTACTAGCTCATCTTGCATCCTTGAATAATACTTTCTTGCTACTTGAACCATCTATGCAAGGAAAAATTCTACCACAACCTCAACAATGGAATGCAACGAGAGCCATGAAATTATAGCTAGATAATAATTCAAGTGGTTCTTAGCATAAGCCTCAAAAAAGGACTTTCTTTAGATCCAACAGTCCACCTAAACCCTTGCAGACATCTATGCCCACTAACCCTGCATTAATTACTTTTGAAGTTACCATTGAGTAGCCTTGAAACCAAAAGTCCCATAATGTTCATATTGTTATATTGACTCATGTAGTAATAGATTGGATTAAGGTAGTATACCTTCCTAGGAAAATATCTAATACTAGAAGTCCCTTAATTTATTTACAGATTACAGGAAATTATCCATGTAAGGCTCTACTAGACTTAGATTCCATGGTAAACTTTATTTCTTAAAATATGTATAAGACTTGGAACCTTCCTCCACTCAAGAAATTCAATATTAGATTAGAGCTTACAAATTAATCCATCACTATTCCTTTAAGATTGGTGATGTACATTGTAACAACTAGTTATGGTTGGTCATATCCAGTAGATTTCTTGGTGATCCACGTGGATAACTATAAGGGAAACTATTCTATTATCACGAAAAAGGCTTAGCTTAGCACAATTGATGCCAAGATGAAGATCAAAGGCCTTTTTTTGGAAAGTTCCAAGGAAAATGACTTTGGAAAAATAGAGAAGAAGTGACTTCCATGCATCACATATAGTAACATTGGGTTCCATTGCTTGCAAAAAATATGAGTCATGACAAGTACATTCTTCACAGAATACAATAAGTATGTTAAAACATTAAATATTTAGAGGTGCCTATATGCAGCAACCACAAAATAGGAAGGTACATAATGCCTGACAACCATTGATGCCTCTAATTCAACAATATGCATGGAACTAGTAGAGCTCATCACAAGTGCTTATATTGACAAAATGAATGAAATGGTTCAAATTCATAACCATCTCTTCTAAAAAGAAGCAAAAATGGATTGGGAAGAATTAACAATCTCTAATCATTTTAAATAATATCCCCTTGAACTTGAGACTTTACCTATAATATTAGAATATGTTTTTCTTAATAATGGTAAGATGGTAATTATTAATGTCAATCTCACCAAAGAACAAAACATAAAGCTACTAAAAGTTGTAAACAAATGGCCAACAACTTTTTCCTGGTCATATCATGAGTTAACCAAAATAGATCAATGCATATGCCAACATCAGATCTATATAGACTCCACTATCAAGCCAAGGAGGTAGCTACAAAGGAGATTGAATCCAAAGCTTAAGTAAGTATTAAAGATAAAATTGAACAACTTCTTAAGATAGAATTCATCTATCTTGTAGCAAACAGTGAGTAGGTAAGCCCACTCATTATTGTGCAAAAAAAAAAAAGAAAAAAATAGAGAGTTTGTATAGATTTTAAGCTATTGAACATAGCTACATTTAAAGATCATTTGTCATTGTCATTTGTGGACCAAGTACTAAATACAATTACAAGACATAATTACTATAGTTTTCTAGATGGTTATATTGGTTATAATCAAATTCAAATTAGACCAGAAGATAAGGCTAATACAACTTTCAAAAGTCCCTTTGTAATGCTCCTACAACTTTTCAACAACTAGTACTTACCATCTTTCAACAATAAATTGGTAGTGATATGGAAGTCTTCATAGACGAATTCTCCACCTATGATACTAACTGTAAACAAGCATTGGACCATGTTGAATTAGTGCTAAAATGATATGTGGAAATGAACCTACAACTAAACTTGCAGGAGAGCCACTTAATGGTCTAATATGAGATTGTCTTGAGGCACTAAATTCAAAAAAGGGGATTAAGGTGGATCTTGAAAAAATAAGGGTCATCCAATAAATAACCAGGTAACCTCAAATTGTAAAATATGTGAGATCATTCCTTGGCCATACTGGTTACTACAAGTGCTTTATAGAAAATTTCTTTAAAATTTCCAAACTACTAGTAGAGTTTACAAAGAAAGATGCAGTCTTTGAATAAACTAAGAAATGAAAACAAGCATTCTAGCACTTAAAGAAAAAGCTTGTACAAACTATAATTCTATGTGTACCAAATTGGTCTATGCTATTTCATATACTGACAGATGCATCTAACTGTGCTTTGGGAGTAGTGATTACATAAATGGATGATTAGAAACATCCATATTGCATCCATTGTACAAGCAAAAGCATTATGTGTGCACAATGTAACTACATCACCACTGAAATAAAACTCATGATAGTGGTGTATGCCTTGAAGAAATTTAGGTAATATATGCTTAGATACCCAATTTTTGTGCACATTGAACACAATGCAATCCACATTCTAATGAACAAGGTAGTAGTTAGGCCCAATGGAATATAGTGACTAGTAATTTTATAAGAATTTAACCTTACCATGGTGGATAAGAAAGTAACCAAGAATGTAGTTGTTGATCATTTTTCTTAATTAAGATGGAACAACAAGGAGGATAAAGAATCCTTATTTGATCAATTTTCAAATGAACTCCTCTTTTCTAAGTCCATTGAAGTTCAAGGACAAAAGATTACCAATTGGTATGATGAGTTTCTCTAGTATCTTCTCACACAAGAGACTCCTGCAAAATGGGATAATAAGAAGAAAGAATATTTTTTGCACCAGGTCAAGCATTACATGGAGATCCAAGGCAAAATTTACAAGGTTTGTGCTGATGGCCTAGTGTAATGATTTTTACTTGACACAAATTAGTTGAGAATTCTTCAAGATTCTCATGAGGGTCCTTGTAGGGATCACTACCTAGGAAGAAGGACAAGTACAAAGATCATCATGGTAGGATACTTTTGGCTAATGATCTTTAGGGATGCTCACTAATGAGTGGTCAAGGTACCCCTACACCCAACTATATGAATCACGAAACATTCATGCATGATCCAATCAAATTTTATGGACTCTATGTCTTCCAATACACTAGTCGCTAGGAAGTGAACTTTGTCCTAATAGTCATTCATTGTCTTCCCAATTACACTTGTGATGCACAAAGTTATGGTTAAGTGCAATAAAGGCATCTGATTTTTATTATTTTATGTTTTATATTCTTGGTACTTGAAATAGAGAAATGAAGTAATTTAATAACTAATTTAATTTAACTAATTAACTAATCTCTAACTAGTCCTAACACAAGCATTCGATCCCACTTTCCGTACATGTCCTGAACCCACGTATCTACTACTAGGATTACCAAGTGCTATGCTACTGGCCGAACCAAGCAATAATGCTACTAGGATTACCAAGTGAATACATGTTTATGCTCGAAGCAATCATACATATGTGTTTAACTGATTTAGCTTAATTAATTAACTAATCACTTGAAGTATAAATTAGCTTAATTAATTACATAATTAATGAAAATAGTAAATGTCATGTTAAATAGTCTAAATTTGATACAAACCCATCATTTTCCACCTCTCTTTGGCACTATCACAAGTGGGTTGACCCACTTGCTATCCACAATGGGGTAGATGAACCCTACCTTAAGAAGTTGTTTAATTTCCTCCTTGATAATTTGCTTCAATTTTGGGTTCAACTACTGTTTTGGTTGCCTCCTTAGCTTCATGGATCGATCAATGTAAATGTGATGCTAGCATATCTATGAATCAATTTTGGTAAGTTTAGGATATGACTAAGCAAAGGCTATTGGTCATTTGTTGACCACTTTTAATAATTTTGCTTTCTACTCAAGAGCAAGTTTGGCATTAAGTATGACCAGCTTGTCATTTTTCAAGAATGCATATTCTAGGCTGGTAGGTAGAGTTTTCAACTCTAGGTACTCTTATTTAAAATTCTTAGGGTTCTGCAACTCTCCCTAATTGGTATCAACATTTTCATCATTAGAGAGTTGGTGATGAACTTGCTCTAGTTTATCCATGCCTACAACATAAGCACATGTTAGGCTCTTAGTAGGTTTTATGCATATTGTGTTGCTATCAGAATCAACGATCAGCCACTAGGTTCCCTCTTGTTTTATGGTTGCTACATATAGACACCTTTGAATATCTACCTCATGTGCATACTATTTGCATGCGAAAATAGATGCTCATTTCATGGACCAAAGTTTTTGTACATAATTGCACCTTGTATCACTATACGTGATGCATGGGACTCGTCTCTTCTCAATCCTTTCAAATGCATTTTTCTTTAATATCTTCAAGAAAAGATCCCTGATGTCCATTCTTGCATCAACAATGCTTAACCATGCCCTTCCCATAATGATTGGGAAGTTCCCCTTATAATTCTCAGGCTTGATTACTAGGAAATCGACAAGATAAGACCACCCATAGACAATGGCCATAATGTCTTTGACTAGTCTCAATGGAATAGTGATGGACTGGTCTATCAATTCCAATATGATATTGCTCTTCTTAAGGGGTGGTAGGTTTTAGGCAATATAAGTCTCATGAGATATCAAGTTCACACTAGAACCAGAATCAAGAAAGGCTATACATGGTTCATTCCTAGCAATCTGTAAATAGATAGGATGGACTCCTAGGATTAGCTAATTTCCTAGGAAGGTTGCCAGCCTAGATCCAATTAGATATAACATGGGTGAGCATAACAGTATGGATTTTGGATGGCATTTGGTTTAAAGGAGACCCGATGAAATGGTTTGTAGAGGATGAGGTAGGATTAGGGTGACCAACCTCCTAAGTCTGTGAGGGCTTAGTAGGGCTATTGGTTCAGAAGAATGATCTTTTACAAGCATGAGATTCTGAACCCCTCAATTGATGAACTAATTGTAGGTTGATGGCCCTAGTAGCATTGCATTGTTGTAACTAGGATGGAAGTTCACATTGCAAGGATGGAGCAGGTAGTAGTTGCATTGAGGATGGAGGAATAGGTACACAAATAGGTAGAGGATAAGGATAAAATTTGACATCCCTCATGGAATGTGGAGAATGAGCTCTGCAATATTTGGGAGGGTGGTAGTAATGTTGGAAAAGAGAAACATGACTAGAAGAGTCATGTGGAGATAGGGGTTGCTAAACATAATAGCCATATGGATCTGGTTGCCTGTAAGGGTACTACTACCTTGGTGGTGGCATCCCCCATGACTGTGGTTGGTGACACTATTGATATTGTTCATACAATTGCAGTGGAGTTCCACTTAGATAATATTGTTGTTGTTGATTGAATTTCCTAGAATTGCCTTGAGGATAAATCAATCTTCTGGGTGTTTACCTTTTTTCTAGTTATGGATTTAGAGCATACACCCCAGACTCTTATAAGTGTAACACAATGGAGCAACATTCCTTACAATGTTCATTTTGGTAGATGTCACATCCATCATCATCATTTGATTCAGTTTTTGTAACTTTATCTACTACAACAATCTTGCCCTTACCCCTTTGGTAGGCAAGTCCAGCTTCTTTTCACATCCTACAATTACGATCACTACTCTAATCTCTTGATTCTTTGATGATTTTCAGAGTAGTTTAGAATTTTTTATCCAATGAATCCAACATTTTATCCACCTTGGATAAAATTTTAGAAATAAATTTTTGGATTGGCAAGGTCTTTCTATTTACCACCTCATCAAGTGGTGATTCCTCCTCACTATCACAAAATTGAACTTTCATTTTTCTAATGGAAGGATCCCTATTATATTTCTCTACACATTCATGTTTCCTCAACTCTCCTTCTTCTTTTAATACATGCTCAATTAGCCTTTGAATCTGATGGGCTCTGAGTTTTGATAGTCTCCCTTGGGCATAAACCCCAAGAGTTTTTCTCATTTCTAATCTAAGTCCATCTATGATATGGTGAAGTTGTTCCCACTGAGAATAACCATGGCTAGGGAATTGGTGTCTAAGAGAATAGTATCTACCCATGGTAGCATCCAAGGGTTCATGGTTTCCTTGCTTCCATCCTTGGATCTTCCTTCTTAGATTAGATACTCTGGAGTATGTCTATCGTTAAATAACTCTAGCATTGTACTTCACCTATAAATGGATTCTAACTCCAAGGGCCAATACCAACTTTTTATGTCCTTTATGAGTGTCTTGGGAAATAGCATTAGTTTTTGCCAATTGTTTTCAATATTTTGTAAGGCACAGGCATCATGAAAAGCTTAACGATGTGTATGTGGATCAAAATTATATCCCCCATCAAATCTGACAATATTGTTCATATCAAGTCATCTAATCTGACTATCTTTCACATGCCTGGTTAAAATTTTTACATCCTCTACAATATTTAACATGCTTTGAGTTGCCAGCAAAGGGTCATCATCATCATTATTTCAATGATGTCCTCTATTACCCCTTCAATCATTGTGGACCTAGCAATCATCATCATTGTCCTATTTTTCAGCTCAATCATGGTTGTTCTTTCTATGGTGTTTGTTAAAACTAGAAGAGGAAGAAAAAGATGGAAATGAAGAGGGTGAAGAGGGAGGAGGACTGCCACCACCATGGTATCTACCAACTTCTCTTTGATTATCATACCCACATTCATCAATTTTCTTATCCTCTTGATACTTGTCTAAGCCCCTACCTTGACTACCATTCTTAGCTAAACCTAGATTGTTGATAGTGGAGTCAAGATTTAGGGTTGTACCCCTATCACTACTAACAAGGGATGGAGAATCTTCATGTTGAGAGCCCCTAGAGGAAGGATCCTCATTGTTGTCTTTTCTTACATTGTGTTTTAGTGGGACAGTAGTACTAGTAGTCATAATCATGCATAATGTACTTCTCTTGAAGATCTTGGATGCCCAACCTCATAAGAGTTTGAAGCAGCACCATGAGCGCAAATTGATCAAGAGGCATTACAATGCTACCTTCCATATCATGCCATTGTATTTGTTCATCCTAATGCAAGATGCAGGTGAAGTCAAGCACATACTCATCTAGATGAGTATACACAACCTTGCATGCTTGAAGGATTGGTGATTTAGTATCATCATGCTTGTGAGAATAAGAAATTTTGCAATACAAATAAGATATCAATGTGCTTATGTGATTATATTATTTGTGAGAATGATTTTTTGACCTTAGGATTCATCCAATGATGTTAATGATGTTTACCAAACCTAGATAGTGCACGTTTCAACAAAAATAGTCCTTAGAAATGGTGCCAATGATGAGCGATCGAGGTACCCCTATGCCCAATCATATGAATCATGAAGCATTCATGCATGATCCTATCAAATTTCATGAACTCTATGTCTTCCAATACACTAGTCTTCTAAGAAGTGAACTCTATCCTAATAGTCATTTGTTGTCTTCCCAATTACACTTGTGGTCCACAAAGGTATGATTAAGTGTAATTAAGGCATTTTATTTTTATTATTTTATGTTTTATGTTCCTGGTGCTTGAAATAGAGAAATGAATTAATTTAATAACTAATTTAATTTAACCAATTAACTAATCTCTAACTAGTCCTAAAACAAGCATATGGTCCCACTTTTCATACACATCCTAAACCCATGTATCCACTATTGGGATTACCAAGCACTATGCTACTGGGTGAACTAAGAAATAACACTATTGGGATTACCAAGCGAATACATGTTTACACTTGAAGCGGTCATACTTATGTGTTTAATTTATTTAGCTTAATTAATTAACCAATTACTTGAAGTCTAATTTAGCTTAATTAATTGCATAATCAATGAAAAAAATAAATGCATAAATGAATCATTAATCTATTCCAAGTGCTGCAAGGTTTGATGAATAGGCTTGTCTTTATTATCATTCACACTGGTGTGTTCAGGGACAACAATGCTCGAATAAAGATCTGTACACTTTCTGACTCTTGCTATGGGCACTCAGAGAAATATTCTACCTCTAAAATGACAAAACTGTAAGAGCTCTGCTACAAATATGACTTGACCTCCCATAAACACAGCTAGTAAGCATGTATTTATAGATTTTATTATAGCACTATGTTGATGAGGTTTCATAGATGCAAAAAATGCTACATCAATGTGACCATGTCAATGAGGCAACACCATGTAGATGGGGTTGTGTTGATGAGGCCCCATCAATGAGGCCACATCAATAGGGTTCCATCAATGCAACACAACAATGATTCATCACTCACCATTTCTCCTTCTCATGTGAGTGATGTCAATGAGATGGAGTAATGATCGTATGAATGGAAATGCCTTAATTGTGGATCTACTCACTTGAGCCTATCAACCTTTGGAGAAATAATTTCATGGGATCCATCACTTTAATGTCCAATGAGAAGGCCTACATCATAGTTGTAGTTAACTACTACATCAAATGAGCTGAAGCCATAGTCATATCTAACTACACATCTACCACTATAGCTTGATTTATTCAACAATAGGTGGTAAATAGGTATCGTATGCCTAGAGTACTAATGTTGGATAGAAAGACATATTTCACAAGGTCTATCTTCTAAAAGTTGATGCAACGCTTAGGGATGCAACATAAAATTAAAACTTCTTATCACCCCCCAATCCAATGATAGAAAGATCACCAATAAGAAGATCATTAGAATTCTAATACAAACTATCATTAGATATAGGAAAGAATCACGTACCAAACTTAACGATGCTCTTTGGACATATCATTTAACCTAGAAGCTTCATATAGGCTACTATCTATATGAGTTACTGTATGAAAAGTTACCCAAACTTCTAATCTAAGCTGAAGTCTATATACTTACAACTACTTATGCTTGACCTAGATATAAATCTAGCCTAAAAAGAACATCTTATGATCCTCAATGTGGTAAATGAAAGCTGACAAATAGCCCTAATGATGAATGAAGTACATAAGGCACACAACAAATAATGTCACACTACGTGGATAAGAAAAGTTAGATTCCAACCTAGAGATAAGGTTCTTTATTAGAACCTCATACATGTGCCACAAAGTACTAAGTTCTAAAAATCATGGGAAGGACTTTACAATATCCATTCAATTTTTTCCTCTAGGTTCAAGATAATTTACCACCTAACTAGTCCTCAAAAACACATGTTAATCAACATACAACAACGTAAGTCATTCATGGAACCTCAAGTAACCAATAACACTAATATCTTTATGCATGAAAATGCACACTCTATTTTTTAGATCTCATACTCTCACCTTAGTTATGAGGGAGATGACCATCCATTGTAACATCTTGATGAAGATAATCAAAATTTCACCTTTTTTATTTTGTAATGTTCTTTATATATTTTTTATTTTTTTAATATTTTATTGATTATTTTATATATTTTTTCTTTTCTTTTCTTTTTTTCTTTATTAATTTCATTCAATCTTGTTGGAAACCTTTGATTTTATTCATTGTTACTACAAATTTCAGAAATTTATTTAATGCAGTTATCAATGTTACGATTGATTAATCAAAAGTTCCAATTTTGACTTGGATTATGTTCTCTACTAATAAATTATCAATTTTCTAATGGTATCAAGCAGTAAGTTCACAACATCCATCCATTTCATTCGTTCCATGAAAAATCTATCTCATGGAAGCATGAAGGCCCTTTCACATTACAACTAAAAGTAACAAATGAACTTTTTGTTCAATGAACTAAGAAAGGAGCAAGTGGGAATGGAAATGAGTGTGACCTCAAGGGGATTTCTTTTGTTCTTCTATCAACTTCCTTCTTAAGTACTATGACTTTCCACTAGTATATCATCACTTCTATTATTGACCATAAAAAGGAAGCATGTCTTTGCACGGCATGGTTCTTGTGAAAAAAATAGTGGGACTTTAAAGCACATCCCTTAAACATAGTAATGGGCTACAAGAACTAGTTAGTAGGCTAGAAAGACATGTTATCTGATGAGTGGCGAGGTACCCCTACACTCAACCATACGAAACGAGCGTCGCACAAGCGATCCTGTCGAACTTCGCAGATGGACTAGTTGTGGTATCTAGATAGTTAGCCTTAGGTCGCAGTTCGTTGTCTTCCCATCTAGACTAGTTTTGCATATGTCACGTATGGTTTAGTCTAGATGAGGTGTATGATGTGTTCCTAATCTAATGCTACTCCTGATGACAGTGGAAAATAATATTAACTAACCTAAGCTAAGAAGAAAAAGGGTAAGAAAATCTAATCTAGCCTAAGTGCGACGAGCAACCGATTCCTTGATCAACCGTACACATCTTGGA
>MNCI01004352.1:51150-80479 GCA_015680685.1 Gnetum montanum
GATATCGCGGCCCATGATACATCGCATACGCGATATTGCGGCCCATGATACATCGCGACCCATGATACAACGTGGGTGCCTTATCGTGGGTGTGTTAACACGGCTGCCAGCACTATGAGCAATTCATGTCTCATCATTATCCATGCCTAAATGCATCCCTATAACTAAGGCCTTACCTACTTCCTTCTTACCTTTTATTCTTTTCCTAGAGCAATGGTTGTCCTTTGGGATTGTCATGAATCTCTGGTGATCGAAGAGAGGGAATATATCACTATGAGTTTACTATGAATGAGATGGACTTGGTCTAGACTTGGAACAAACCAGTATCAGATTATCTTAATCACAATTTTTACCAAGGGTCTCATGTGACTAGGATGCAAATTATCCATTCACTATTTTCTCTATCTACCATTTGATTACTTCATTTTTTATTACCTCACTACCTCATACCATAGTAAATTGATTAGTTTTGTTTTCTAGATAGTACAATCCTAAGGAAAATTCCTCCAATGGCTATAGAATTTAACTTATAACAATCATTCATTATCCTCATTATCCACAAACTCCTTGTGATGAAGGTATGCAAGGGTATAATAGGCCTACACCAACTTTGGGGAAGACACACTTGCATTTCCTTTAGTATAATTTAAGCTAAAACCCCTAATCATGGGCTATGTGCAAGATCAATTATTTTAATAGCTTTAGGACATTCAAATTTTATTTATTTGGCATCCAAACATCCTCCGGGAACTCATCTAATATGTTTTAATTTCTTTCAATTTGTAATACATACCCTCTTTCATGTTGCTATAATTCTACATCTGTTTTGTTTCTATTTGGCTCTTGTTTCATCCCTAAACTCACCTGAAATTCCTTCATTTTTAAAGTAAAAATATAGTTAAGAATAGTTGTATCGATGTAGTGGGAAGAGTTGATGCAACCCCATTGATACATCACCATCGATGCAAGGTAAAAATCCTATAAATATGCATGACACTTATCTCATTTTTCAACATTTTCTCAAAGTGCTAGAGGATTTTTGTAATTTTTTAGAGCCATAGAAGCTATCAATTGTCATAACTTCCAAACCACTTATCCAATTTTGCCTATTTTTCAATCCCCGTGCTACTGGAGGTATGCTTTATGTTGTAACGGCCTCAAACCTTACATTTTCATGAAAAAAATTTCAAAATTTTTCTAACTTCTTATAAACAAGATATTAAAATAATAATCAAAAAAACTTAATATCGATGGTTCACGTTTGTTAGAACATGAATAAAATAGTATCATAAGCCTATGATCATAAAATAAGAACTTAATGATAAAATCCTAACATCTAAGGAATCAACATAATCTAATCCAACAAAGGGAGATATCCAAAGGGAATAAAAGTCATGCCTAAGAGCTAATTATAGGTTATGCTTGTGATTACAGATGATAACCAAGAGAGGATTGTAGGTGGGAGGACCATCATAGCCCAAGGAAAAGTATCCCTAATAAGGAAGGAGCAAACAATAGCCACAAAAACAATAATCCTAGAAGCAAGAAACTAAGGCTACACATGCTACCAAGCCTCTTTGGGAGGAACCTGAGGTGGAATCTATTAGGTAGATTTCTACTAAAGAAACAAGCCAATCTAGGAAGGATGAGAAACAAGCCAATTTTGATCTTGTAGGAGCTAAACTTTGGATCATTCTTGGAATTGTCACCAGAAAAGGTCAAGAATGTTGCAGGGATCTCCTCTATGGTTCATTCTCTCCAATAGTGGAAAATGGTACATGGGGGAAACCTACCTTTTCTTGAACAATTGACAAGGAGATGTATTAGGTAAAATCAAGGACATCACCACCTCCTACTTAGTTGAATCCATTGTAGAAGCCCTTATTTTACCCAACAATAGGACCAAAATATTAGAGATCTCAACATAGGCAAACCTCAAAGTTAAGAAGGAATGGATCCAATAGTGCTATGGAGTGGACCATAAGGAATACAATGTCCTAACAAAGACATAAAGAGTCTATTTCAAGATCGCAGCCTATCACCTTAACCTAATAGTGAGATCAATAAAGGTAACAACCTTTTCTATCAGGGCATGTGTGGCTCTAAACAAAAAATTCTTCATCAACCTACCCTAGATCATCTACCTTGAAATAAAAAAGCATTTCAAGGAAGACAAGAAGGGTAGGAAGACACTTTCCTTTACATGATTAATCATAAAATTATGAAAAAAGGAAGGAATAACCCACTATTCTAATGATGTGGTTCTCTACACTCCTACCACATCATGGTAGGAGATGATGAAAGATAAGTTTGTTAATCATCAAGAAGAGGAGTAGCTGCCGCCACCGCCATCACCTACAGTCTTAAAGACAACATCAAAGATGTTCACAATTGTAGAAAAACTCAAAAAACTTAGAGAGCTATAGCAAAAATAAGGCTCTAAAGTGGTGGAGAATCATCCATCTATCATCTATCCATGAGCCACCCAAACAAGGTCACAAGCATCATTAGCTAGTTGGACAGTGAGGTGACACTGTTATTTTTACCATAGAGAAATCAAACATCCATAATACCTAATCCAAGTATGAGAGAGGTCATTGTGTCCATTCCCAAACAAGCATTCCCCAAAATTTTAGGGAATGTAGCAACATTCTTTGTCATGCTAGAGAAAGGAGAAGGGATGATGGTGCTAGTCATTCCATATAAGGACTAGGAAATAGTGATAGAGGTGGTGGCGGATAGAGTTTTAGAAGCCCTCAATGCTTCTACTGCATTGGTACTAGACATTGTTCTCATAGCAAATATCTATACATCAGTAGGAGCAGGAAGTTGATGGATGAGTGTTGTTCAATATGAAGAAGTGTTAAAACAACTTATATGAGCTAAGTAACTGCTTTTGAAGGTCTTTGATCTCCTAGATGATATCATAGTTAACCAATCATAACTTTTAGAGATAAGGGATAAGTTACTAATTTTCAATGCACAACTTAAGTGGGCCATTACTACCAATCAATGCTTGCCCACTAAGATTGTAGAATTGCAAACCTAGCTCTCCAATCCTACCATTCTTTGTCCTGAACTAATAAGAGATAAAGGTTTTCAATAACTTCAACAAAAGTATTAATAGGCCAAGAATGCCAAAGAAATGATGATCTTTGACACATCTATGTCAGAAGTAATGGTAAATAATATTAACCATGACTTGTTTTAAGTTTTCAAGGAGAGCTTGATTCTAACCTAAGATAACAATCACTTGTGGAATGTTGAGCAACAAAAGAACTAAATAGTCGAATATACCCACTAGTAGTATGAACATCTTACTAAAGTGAACTTGTATTTGAGAAGGCTGGATATTGAAAATAGGAATTTCTCAATGAAGGAGTTATGTGCCCTTTACTAGAGGACTATAATTAAGATTTCCACTTGGAAGAATGAAGCCCTTAAATTTAAAAAATATGAAGAATCACTACAGGAACCAAGTTAGACTACTTAAAGAGATCAATGAGAAAAAAAATAAATTATCCAAGGTGAAGGTGAACAAGGCTATCCAGTAAAGAGGTAACTTATAGTAGGCTATATTTGATGGACTAAATATATACAATCAACCAAAAATCTACGTGAAAGAGTTGTAGATTGAAGAGATTACAAAATTGATGGAGCTCACCAACTTCTACTATGTAAACTTGGCAATGCTAACAGCAGGGAGACCAAGAGCTAACTTAGAGAAGCAAGTCACTAACTTCTTTCTCCTCTATGAGGTGAAGTTCAAGCTTCATAAAGATACAAAATAAAATTTGGAGATAGCTAATGTAGAGCTTAAAGTTTTCAGAAGTAGATTCACAGATCAACAATATATTGCTAAGAACCTAGAAATTAGGATGAATGTTTACCATGAGCTACAAAACCTTGTTAGAATGTTTGATGTTGAATGTAATATATTCGTAGCCTGGTTTGTCAATATGAAGGATATGTTTCCTTCATTCCTATGCCTATGGGATATCCTAGCACCAACTAATCTAGGTGAAGCACCTAGATCATATATGATCCATGGAGAAAAGAGGAGAAAATGAAGATAATCCTAGACGCATTCAAGTTTGCAATAGTTGCAGTGACAGTAGTAGGATAGCCTTAACCTCTAGTAGCATCAGGACATGATGAAGGATTATTAGAGCCATAGGAACCTCCACCTCCAGGCACTATGTGAAGATTTCATCCCACCTCTATCCATTCAACAGCCTCCTATTAATTTTTTTAAGTGTTAAAACGTTTGTTATAAAATATATCAATTTTTGTAATATATATAATATGACACTTAGAGTTAGCAAAAGTTAGTTACTTAACAAAGTTTCATACTTCCTTAAATTTTGTAAGAAACTCAATCCCATTTTTTTCATGTAAGGATAATTTTTCAATCAATCATGGGGGTATGATGAAATAACAATTAAGATGGATGTGTCAATGCTTACCCATCAACGTAGTCCTATCAATGTATCACCATAAGTGTACCTTAGGATGTGTTCATGCATGTATGTCGACACTAATGTAGGCATTTCCTATATAAATATATACATCCCTTACATTTATGACATCTTTTAGTCATTGTCTTAGGAAAACTCTTGCAATTTCTTCTTGTAGAAGTTAGAATATTTTTTCTTTGAGTGCCCATAGTGTGCATTCAAGTGATTGTATAACATTTTATTTGAGTGCATATGTACCAGACATACTTGCATAAGTGAAAAAATGAGATTTGTTATATTCATTGCAACACTTGGATTAGCATAAATTTACTTTCAAGCAATTTACATATAGGCAATTTACATTCTTATTATTAAGCAATTAATATTATTATTTATAAGCAACATGAGTATGACCACTTCAAGTAGAATATATTAATGCTTGGTAATGTTAGTAGTGGATACTTCATACACCCAATTGTATGCATTTGGTAACCTAGTAGCATTAGCATATGTTTAGGATGTGTATGGAAAGTGGAAATAGATACTTCACATTAGGCTAGTTAGTTAATTTAAATATTAAATTTTTATTTACTTACTCATTTAGTGAGCAAAGAAAATAAAAAAGAGTATAAAAATAAATATCTTACACATTGATCACACCTAACCATACGTACAGTTTAGCACAAGTGTTTATTGAAAAGACAATGATTAATAATTATATAGTTCATCATCTAGGAATATCGTCCACTTTAGTAAATAAAGTCTATGGAATTTGACTGAATCACATGTACACACTAGTAATTTATATGGTTTGGCATAGGAAATACCTATTACTTATCATTGGTATCATTGTTATGGATTTAGTTTAGATAAGTGGGCTAAGTATTAGTAGATAGTAAACTCATACAAAGTTGTTATTAGGGAAACATACCAAATTATCTATGATTTGATTTATCAACCTCATTATTAATGATTTGATTTTTCAACATCTTACATAAAGATCCCTTAACTATAAGGTTATATGAAATACAAAGATAGGGTATCAACCTTGACAAGCCCTATCTCTTACATACACAATCACCAGTATCTAACAACCCTACTATATCTCTACACAACAACACATGCCTAAAGATTGGCTCATTCTCTAAGTCCTATATAGGGTTGATAGAATATTAACCCAAAATTACCCATAAATAATTTTATCAAATTGCTCATGCAGCATGAATTAAATAACTAGAATTCCATATATTCTATATGTAATACTTAAAATCCAAAAATTAATTCTTGAGAGCTTTAATAAACCAAGTATGAAACATTATACTCTAATAAGCATACTTGAACAAACCATAAAGAAGACACTTTATAGTACCTATGATTTGATATGTCGACATCTTACATGAGTGTCCCTTAAGTGTAATGATATATGAAATACAAATCCATAACATAACTCCAATTATATAATACTACTCAAATCCTTTATGATGATTAGCAGGTACCCCCTATCCCCAACCATACAAATTACAAGCATTCATGTGCAACCTAATAATATTTCATGGATGAGACTAGTTTGGCATCTAGATCATTAAGTATTAATCAAAATTTGGTGTCTTCTCACATGGACTAGTGGTAGCTTTGTCATGTATGGTTTAGTCCAAAGTGAGGCATATGATGGGGTATGTTGTTTCAGCTTTATGCTACTCCTAACAATAATAGAGAAATCAATTATTTAATTTAATTAACAATAGAAAGATAAATTCTAATCTAGCCTATGGGAGATTAGTGTCTATTCCCATCTTGTTGTACACATCCTAAACCCACGTATCCACTACTAGGATTACCAAGCATTATGCTACTAGGTAAACCAAGCAATAACGCTGCTAGGATTACCAAGAAAATACATGTTTACACTCAAAACTAGTTGTATTCATTCCACCGATTGATTAATATGCATGGAAATGTAAATATTAACTAAGTACATGGAATATAAATTGCATTAAAAGTAAATTTAATCTAAGTCAAAGTGCTACAATGAATAAGAATCAATCTCGATCTTATTGCCATTCATGAAATGTGTCTAGGTACATTGCCACTCAAATAAGACACTATACAACTAACTTAGATCCATACTATAGGCACTCATTGACTATTCTCTAAGACTATGGAATAAAACTGCAAGGGTTCAGGTATTCTATTAACCAAAAGATGTAAAATATGTGACAAGGGCATGCATATGTATGGTTAGTGGCAAACACTACATCAACACATCATCCCATGCCTAGACAAGTATGCATCAAAGAAGCTACAACATTGTAGATGTGATGTAGCATCTACAATGTAGCAACTAGTAGAGACGCATTGATAGGGATACTATAATGTAGGTGCAATATAGCATCTACAATATCTCAACCAACTGATGCTTTATCATACCCCCACAACTAAGCAAAATATCATCCTTGAATTTAACAAAATAGTACCAAGCTTCCTTTACAAAAAAATTAGAAAGTAGAGGATTATCGACTGACTCTAAGTATCGCATTGCAAAATTTTATTCGAGTGGATACATACAAAATTAAAAAATGACAAAAAGAATGGATAGACATTGAAGATTACAAAATTTATAGAGGTCTTCAAAAATCCACTAAAGATTATTCTTCTTGTTGTGGCAAGCAATGCCAGACTTCCAACCTTGATTGTTATGTCGATGCTTCTCTAGTTATGTAGAACATTCATGAAGGATAAACTAAAATTTTTTCTTACCATCCAATGGATTCATCAATCATATGATTATTGAGCCATTATCCTATGTGTGCTACTATTTTTCCATGGGAATATCCTTCATTGTTCCTATATTAGCTTTGTTTTTATGCCTAGAAAAATACTTTTTTACTTAGGTGTTGCTTTTAGCATCACTTGTAGTCACCAAAAGATTAACATTAGTTTTGGTAAATTTTCCTTAATAATTAACCCTTTTTGGATCCCTTAGTTTGTGTTTAAGCACAAGGTGATGACAACGTACTATACCCAAGACTATGAGATAACTAAAATCATCAAGTTGTTTACCTTATTTTGGTTAATTACTATTAGTTACCACAATGTTTGAAAATAGGATGTTAGAAAAAATTCAAAAAATTTCAAAGCAAACATCCCTAACCCCCATGACTATTAAGTGTAACTTTATAAATGCACGAGTTTTCAAACAATTGAAACCAAAGCTCTAATTCAAAAAAAGGAAAAGAAATATTAATGGATATGGAAATAGAAAAGAAGGAAAAATTAATTGATGAGTTGTAGTTGGCTGCATCGACGAGGCCTCTTTGATGCATCGTTTCATGCATCGACTAGGCCCCATCAATGCAGGGTCTGTACTTACCTATAAATATGTGCTCACCCATTGCATTTGTGCAAATAGATTTATAGTAGTAGTAGAGCTCTTGTAGTTTTTCCATTCAAAAATTAGAATATTTTTCCAAGTGCCCACAATAGGAGTTATTGAGTATACGAATCTTTATTCAAGTATTGTTGTACCTAAGCACAATAATATGTATGGCAATAAAGAAAAGTTTCTTGATATACCTTGTAACATTCTAGACAATTTAGCTATTTTATTCATGCATTTAATGTTTTCAGTTATTTATTAAATTATTTTCCAGTAATTAAGCTAATTAAGCAAGATAAGCTAGATAGATTAAATACATAAGTACGATCGCTTCAAGTGTAACATGCATTCACTTGATAATCCCAATAGCATTATTACTTGGTATGCCCAGTAGTGTAGTGCTTGGTAACCTAGTAGTAGATACATGGGTTTAGGATGTGTACGTTAGGGTAAAATTCACTTCCTAGAAGACTAGTACACTGGAAACTAGAGAGAACATGGAATTCAACCAAATCACGCATGAGCGCTCTATGATTCGTAGGGTTGGGTGTAGGGGTACCCTTCACCACTCATCATTGGTTTCATTGCCAAGGACTATGTTTGTTGAAATGTGTGCTAACTAGGTTTAGTGGATATCATTAATATTATTACACAAACCCCAAGGTCAATGTCATTCCCAAATAATATAACTACAAAAGCACATTGATACTTTATTTGCTTGCAAAATGTCTTCTTCTCACAAGTGAAATGATATGAAACTACTAGTCCCACAAAATTGAAAAGTGATATATATTCATCCAAATGAGTTTCTGCCTGATTTCACCTTCGTCCTACATTAGGATGAGCAACTATGATGGCATGACATGGAAGGTTACATTGTATTGCCTCCCAATCAATCTATGCCCAAGATGCTACTTCAAACTTTGAATAAGTTAGTCATCTTAGATCTTCAAGAGGTATATGTTGTGAATGGTTATGACACTCAAGGGTACCATCCCACTAAAACACAATGTCGATGAGATCAACATCAGGAGAGACATCATGAGGATGTAAAGGGAAAACGATTCACAAATTCCTCTTTCCTACTAAACCAAGATGACAATGAGGATCCTCCCTTTAAGGGCTCTCAACATGAAGGTTCTCTACCCTTTGTTATTGGTGATGAGGGTATGACCTTGAATCTATAGTCTATAATCCACAATTCAGGTTTAGGGAAAGATGGCAGTCAAGGCAAGGGGTTGAACAAGCATCATGATAATGGGAAAATGGATGAACGTGCCTATGCTAGCCCAAGGGAAATTGGCAGAAACCATGGTGGTGGCAGCCCTCCTTCCTGTTCATCCTCTTCATCTACATCTATTTCTTCTTCCTCTTCTAATTCTAAAAGACATCGCAAAAGGAACAACTATGATTGAGGGGAGCAGAGAGGCAACAATACTAATTACCATACTAATAATAATCAAAGGGGTAATAGAGGACGTAGTTGATAACAATGAAATATTGATGATGATGAGCCTTTGTTAGCTACTCGAAGCATGCTTAACATTGTAGAGGCAGTCAAGATTCCAAATGGGTATGTTAAAGATAGTCAGATCAAGTGCTTAAACATGAACAATACCCTAATATTTGAGGCAGATATAACTCTGATCTATAGAACCATCTGCAAGCCTTTCATGATGCTTGCTCCTTACAAAAAATTAAAAATGATTAGCATAAACTTAAGCTATTCTCTAGGACACTCATCAAGGAAGCAGAAGACTGGTACTGGTCCTTGGAGCCAAAATCCATCCACAGATGGAGTACCATGCTAAAGTTATTTAATGAAAAATATCAAACTTACTCCAATGTGTCCAACTTGAAAAGGAAAATCTAAGGCTAGAAACAAGGAATACATGAACCCTTGGATGCCACCATGGGTAGATACTATTCTCTCTAACATAGATTCCTTGGCCATGGTTATTCTTAGAGGGAACAACTCCACCACATCATATATGGGCTTAGGGAGATTGTCTGAACTAAGAGATCATCAGATACAAAGGCTGATAGAATAAGTAGCCAAAGAAGAAGTTGAGCTAAAAAAAAGGGAAAGTGCAGAAGAATATAATAGGGGCCTAAAACATCACCAAATCTTGACTATGGCATCTCAACTACAAATTTTGGCTAAGTGTTGAGACTACACTCTCCCCTAGTTGATAGTCTAGTCAGCCTCTCATGGAGCACGTAGTTAGTTGGAAGTCCAATTTTGTAAATTTTTATAAGTGTTGATACTACACTCTCCCCCAGATGGGAGCATAGTTAGCCTCTCATGGAGAGCATAGTTAGCAAAAGGTCAATTTTTGCAAATTTTTCTAAGTGTTGACACTACACTTGACCCTAGTTGAGAGCATAGTCAACCTCTCATGGAGAGCATAATCAGCCTCTCATGGATAGTGTAGTTAACAAGAAGCAAGTTTTCACAAGTTTTGGCAAGTTCCAAGACTACGCTCACCCCTAATTAGGAGCATAGTCAACCTCCCATGGAGAGCATAGTCTACAAAAAATCTATTTTTTTCACAAATTTCACTAGCATTGAGACTATGCTCTCCCCCAACCCATAGCATAGTCAACCTCTCATAGGGAGTGTAGTCAACTAGAATAGTCTCTAGTGACCTTCACAGCATAGCAATGATGCTTGACTCAACTCTAGAATGTATTCAACTCACCTTCAATAAGCATAGTTGGCAAAATATTTCTTTTTTGTATATCCTTTTGCCCCAAAATTGTAACTACGCTTGATCCCATGTGAGACCATGAAAAGCATAATCTTTGGTTTTCATTTTTCATGTACCTTGTAGTCTTTTCAGCACACACATGTAGTTGGTATCATAGTCATAGTCTCAAAGTCCTACAAATTCTAGCAGAGCATAGCAAAGCACAACACCACCAGCCCCATCAGTACACCACATGAATAGTGACTACACTAAATGTAGTCCCAATCATCCCCTTTGCCATGTGGTAGCCATCCTGCACTTTTTGCTAATCCTAACCCTATAAATACCTATTCCCTTAAAGTTTTTTAGGTTGGAAAAATCTAAGGGATTGGCAAACCTAAGGAGTGCATGAGTGAAAACCAAAGGCACATTGGCAAACCAGCAAAGAGACAAGGTTGCAGACCACCATAGATCCCCATAGCCCAATAGAACACTACAGCCAATGGTACACCATGGTGGCCAACCCCACAAACATAGACACGTCAGTGAAATGCCAATCTTTATGGCCAAATACCCTAGAGACTATGACTACATTGTCCACTATGCCTGTTATACACCATGTACCTTCTAAACCCTTTTGGTATTAACTATGCTCAACCCCAGTTGGGGGATTTTTTTTGCTTCTCTCTCTCTCTCCTTGTATTTTCTACACTTTATTTACATTTTTTTCATTATTTTATTGCATAGTCACATTGGAACTACTCTCAGGTTGTGGTTTTCGTGCATTGACATCACCAGCTCTATCGAAGCTCTTAACTATGATCACCTTCTCAAGCACCTCTTGACTACACTTAACCCCACTGACATTGCAAACATCCTAAACATTGTTTGCACCCTTAGCACCATCTCACATAAGCATTATGACTAACCATGCTACACCCCTATTACATTCAATAAGTCCCTATTTGATTGACCAAACCATTTAGGGCGTCCCATTTCCATCTCCAATAAGCCCTCACACAAATTGAAGGTTAGGCTATACACTTGTGGACCTCGATGTTCCAACCACCAATGTTTTTGGTTGTTATAGTTTCTGGTGCTAGGAGGGCCAAACTACTTTTTAAAACTCCATTGTGATTGTGTTTCATGCTCTCTATATCGTAGTTATTGGCTTCAGGCTAGCATAGACTATAACATCCCTGTGGACTTGTTGCACGCATAGCAATAGCTAGCTCTTAGGCTAGCATAGGCATTGTCTACTAGCCTACCAATGTAGATTGGACCCCATAGTCAATCTCCTTGAGACCCTTTGTAGCAACTCAAATCACACTTGTTTTCACTATTGCTAAGTTTTCTTTCTCTTTAGTTGGAGCTTAGTTGTCTCCAATGTAGTCAGCGTAGTCCACTCTTCGGTGTGGAGAGCGTAGTCAGCATAGTTCACTCTCTAGTGTGGAAAGCATAGTCAGCATAGTCTTCTCTCTAGTGTAGAGAGCATAGTCAGTGATAACAAGTCCCACTAGGATAGTACAGTTGGTTGTAGAACTATCTATAATTACCTTGTGGAAAATGTAATTTCCTAGGCATTTGCTTTTGTATGAACTTGGGATTCAAAGCAAAAGCCCAATACTAATGTAGATGTAACATGACTAGGCAATAGCCCTTTGGATGATCATATAGGCATATGTTAGATCCATCATCATCTTCTATGGTTGAGTCCATAGCCTCTTCACCTATAGCCATTTTTCCTTTTTTTTGTTAAGTGTTCCTACCAGTTTCTTAGTTCTTTTTCCTCTTTTTGTTTTGATCACATGATTCTTTCTTTTTTTCTGGTTATCTTATTCTCTATGATTTTTACCTAAGTTGTAAATTTATCATTCACCAACTCCCACATCTAATCTAGCATTGCTTCAAGCTCATCAACAGAATTTTGTATTGGTGAGGTTTGTTGTGAAATCACCTCATCGAGAGTTACCTCTTTTTCCTCATCATAGATATGGATCCTCTTCTTTTGAAAAGTTCAATACTATTTATATTCCTCTAAATTCTCTTGTTTACATAGCTCTCCTTCTTTTTTTGTCACCCACTCGATTAGCCTTTGTATCTAATTGGCTTTTAGTTCGGATAATTGACCTTGGGCATAAATCACAAGGGTCTCCCTCATTTGATTACAAAGCCCATCTATGATATGTAAAAGTTATTCTTTTTGAGAGAAATCATGGCTAGGACATCTATGTAGTAGCAAATAGTATCTATCCAAGGCCACATCAAAGGGTTCATGATTTTCTTGCTTCCACCCTTGGATTTATTTTTTCAAGCTGCACACTCTTGCATAGGTTTCGTATCTTTCATTGAAGAGTTCCAACATTTTCAACCATTGATGAACTGAATCTAGTTCCAATGATCTATATCAACTTTCAACTTTGTCTGCTAGTATCCTAGGAAAGATCTTAAGCTTTTTCCACTTACATTCAATATTTTGCAAGGTGCAAGCATCATGGAAGGCTTGTAAGTGATGTTGTGGATATGAATTATAGCCTCCCTTAAACTTAGAAATGTTTTCCATATTAAGTTGTTTGATGTAGCTATTCCTTTGATGCCTTTGGGGTATTTAAACTACCTCCCTAATCTATGTCAAGTTCCTACTAGCCAACAAGGGTTCATCTATATCAAACACATCATTGTTTTAGTCTATATTTCTATTTGTTTGATTTTGATGACCTTGTCTATGCTCATCTTGATGTCTTTGATTTTTCCCTTGGGTTCAATTTCTATCTCTATCTTGACCCCATAGTAAAGCTCTATCTCTATACCTATGTTCATTTTCATCAGAACTAGATGTTGAAGAGGATGAGGAAGATGAAAAACTAGGAGATTCACCATGGCTCCTATATCTCCCCCATGATCCCTTAATTTATCTTTTCTAGGTTTAGAGGAGGCTTTAGGCCTTGAAGCCCTCCTTGTTCTAGGACTTTCTCCATCTCCTCTAGGATTTTCTACACTAGTTGAACATAATCCTTAAGTGTAGCAACGATCAAAATGAGCATACAAAACCCCTGCATGAGGTTGTTCACTCCAACTCTCTTCAGTATAGATGTTATCATTTCTCCTATGAGAGTTTTCATCATACAACGCATTATTGGTCCTATGTGAAGAAGACATGCTTTTAATGTATGTGACTTAATATTTTCTAAAAGATAAATTGTTAACATCTTAACAGTGATTGTTTATGATACAACTAATCTAGATAACTAGCACCATCCCCAACAATGATGTTAATGATGAGCAATGAATACCCCCTATGCCCAACCATACAAATTACGAGTGTTCACACACAACCTGATTGTATTCTATGGATGGGACTAGTTTGGCATCTAGATCATTAAGTATTAATCACAGTTTTCTATCTTCTCATTTTGACTAGTGGTAGCTTTGTCAGGTATGGTTTAGTCCAAAGTGAGGCATATGATGATTGATGTTGTTTCGGCTTTATGCTACTCCTAATGATAATAGAGAAATTAATTATTTTATATAATTAATAATAGAAAGATAAAGTCTAACCTAGCCTATGGGCAATAAGTGTCTATTCCTAGCTTACCATGCATGTCTTGAACCCATGTATCCACTACTGGGATTACCAAGCATTATGCTACTAGGTGAACCAAGCAATAACATTGTTGGGATTACCAAGTGAATACATGTTTACACTTAAAACTGGCCACACTCATTCCACAAATTTATTAATATGCATAGAAACATAAATATTAACTAAGTACATGGAATATAAATTACATTAAAAATAAATTTAATCTAAGTCAAAGTGCTATAATGAATAAGAATCAATCTTGATCTTGTTTCCATTCATAGAATGTGTTCAGGTATATTTCCACTCAAATAAGATATCATACAAATAACTCAAATCCACACTACAAACACTCATTGACTATTATCTAAGACTACGAAATAAAACTACAAGGGCTTAGCTACTCTATTGACCAAAAGATGTAAAATATGCAGTGGGAGCATACATATCTATAGGCAGAGGTAGACACTACATCAACGCATCATCCCATGCATTGATGGAATTGCATCAATTGTGGTGGATACATGGTTCAGGCAGCAATATCGGGTATCTGATATTGCATGGTTGATCTGATATCGCATACGTGATATCATGATTCATCATACCCTCATGAATGAATGAAAACTCATCCTTGAGTTGCTTACAAAATATTGGTAAGGTTTGGGATTATTGACTGAATGACTATTGATAGTGGAATAGAATGACTAACTCAACATGCCCAGTGAACGGATCAACAATACATTACATGATAGCATTAGTGTTCATGACCAAAAAAGTGAACACTATACATAAATGACATCTAGCCTTATTTGGCAACTGGAAGAGAAGAAGGAGAGAGAGAGAAGAGAATGAGATGTGTTGCTATTGATACCAATATAACGCTTGTCATTGTTCATCCATAGCCATGCTACCAATCTTGCTCCTTTCATAAACGTTCCAATTTCGGTCCATCCTGAGTGCATCCTTCAGGCCCAGTCCATTGTTGTATTATCACCATCTGCACATACAACATAGTCACAAATGAGTGAGGATGGATAAATCACAATGTAGTTGATACCTTGCCTTGATATGAAGTACATTGGCTAAGGTATGGTTATGGAAAATACTAATTCTAGAGTTTTAACATTGGTGACTACCTAAGGTGTAGGGATTAGGAAAAATTGAAAAATGTTTTGTGCCTAGGCCCCCATGACTAAGAGCAAATCTCCAGTAGCGAAAGGGTGGAGAAAGATAAGGAATAAGAGAGGTGGAGAAAAAGTAAAAATGGCAATGCCAATAAAATGGATGTCATGGATGGGGATGAAATAAAAAATGGTTGATTGTAGGAAATGTTTAAGCGAAAGAAGTTAACAAATGTACCAAAAAGGAATGTTAATGGGTCCTCCCCAAAGTAGGCTCATACCTTTAGTGCCCTGACAGACCTACAAACCAAAGAGTCCATAGGTTCTAGGAATGTCATTGGAAAGAAAGAGTTAAAAACTTACCCACAAGAAACTACTAAGGAAGAACAATGCATCAACCAAGATACAGACTAATGATAAAACCAACAATGCAGTGAGAAATGGAAAAGAAAGGTGGAGAGGAGATAATGGAATGGAAATCCAAAAACAAGGTTTTGTATAGTCCCTTGCATGTTTCATGGTTAATGTGATCAAGTATAACTCCTTCCAAATTCGGACTCGAACCAACCACATTCAGTTACCTCGCATCAACACAATTGACCAACCCATCCACCTAGAGCAACAAGAATGCCTCTACAAAAAGTCACCACCATTCCAAGGAGAGCAATATTGAGAACTAGGAAGTGAGAAGGGGCCTTAGTTGGAGGGAACCTTCAGGCATGGGTAACATTTCTTTCCAGTTCCATAACTAGTGCATGTAGCCCAAGATCATTATTGTGTCTAAGGGGTGTGCTTTGAATTCCCACTGGGTTTATTTTTTCACATGAGAACCACACCATGCAAAGACTTATTTTTATGAACTCAGCTTCCGGTGATTTGATGAATGGTCATAATGGTGGAAAACCCAAAGAAAAAACATCCAAGCACTCAAGAGAATAGCGAGTACAAATGCATAGAATCCCCTTGAAGTCACACCCTTTTCCTCCTTTGAGTCTTTCCTTAGTTTGAGAATTGCTCAATCCCCAATTCATTAACAGTTTCATTAAAGAAAGGGACTATACAATTCCAAGTCAAGGGAGACCATAGGAATTTATGGATGTGTGAAAGTCATGGACTCATTGCCTGTTAATCAAAAGAACCATACCTTAATATTGACATCATACTTCAAAGGTAAAATCCAGACATTAGCAATCAATATGATATTATTCATACCACCATCATGAACACTTATTGGGTGATAAACAAAATAAAGTAATCATACAAAGAAATGGTAAAAATATGAACGATGGTGTAAAAAAAAACAAAAAAGATTAAAGAAATGTGCAAAACAAAAAATATGTAAAAAAAAATATGTAAAATAAAAAAAGTGCAAAACAAAAACTTAGAAAGAACTGAGAGCCTAAAATGATTATCTGAGGTGGCCATCTCCCCCATGACTAAGTTGGAAGGAGGAGATCCGAAATAATGAGCAAGGTTGCCCACTTACAGAGGTAGCATATGTACTGGCTAACCTAAACTCATGAAAAGGTTTTTTTTTTATTGCACATTGACTAAGAGTCTCTTATCTAGGCTCTCAGGTTTATATATGGTCATGGCCCCTAAAGGAAAAGTTACATAGATAATGTAAGGTCCTTCCTACAATGTTTGAAATTTGGTACATTGTGACACATGTGTGGGGTTCCAGTAGAGAACCTTATCTCCTAGTTGGTACTTAAATCCCCTAATTTTCAAGTCATGACGTTGTTTATTAAATGCCTTGTGCAACTCATTAGATGATAGGGCAGCTAGTCAATTCTCATCTAGCAAGTTAAGGATCATTAACCTTTGTTTTTGTGCTAGATCGAGGACAATGTTAAGCTCACATGCCATGGTTAGTGTACAGAGCTCGGTTTGGATAGGGAGCATTGGAAGTTTTCCATACACTAGCTCATAGGGAGAGTAGCCTATAGGGAGTTTCCACATGGAGCAGTATGCCCAAAGAGCATCATTCAATTTACTGCTCCAATCTTGCCTATATTTGCTAATAGTTCTAATCAGTATCTTAGTAATCTCCCTATTGGTGACCTTGACTTGACCATTTTATTAGGGGTGGTACAGTGTACTCAATTTGTGCTCAACCCCTAAGTGTTGCATTAGCTTTCAAAAAGTTGCACCTATAAAGTGTGTACCATTATCCAAGATAAGTGCACACCAAACTTGTTGATGACTTGTTGTTGAACAAATCGAGCAGCTATAGATGATGTGCAATCTTTAACAGCAACTGCTTCAACCCATTTTGTTAAGTAGTCTATAGCAACTACGATGTAAGCTTTTCCATTGGACATTGGTGTAATGGACCCCATGAAATCAATTCCCCAAAGGTCACCCATGAGGACAAACTGGTACAGTAGCATTTTGACCTATCTCCTTACCCAACAAACACCACAAGACTTGGACCTTAAGAAGAAACAACAGTTTCTTCATAGAGCCAAGTAATTTATGGAAATCAATGGACAACTTTACAAAGCATGTCCCAATGGCTTGGTTCGATGGTGTGTTCCTGATAGAGATCAACTAAGAGTTCTCCAAGATGCTCATGAGGGCCCTTGTGGGGGTCACTATGTTGGGAGATGAATAGCTATTAAGATCCTGCTTATAGGGTATTATTGCCCTACTTTGTTCTGGGACACCCATCACTTCGTTCAATTCTGTGAACACTATCAATGTGATGGGGGAATGACTACTAGAATGGAAGTTTTGCAACAATGGATTCAACCATTCACTACACCGGCAAAGAGGAACTCATTAGGGAAGTGATCAAAAATAGGATACTCATCCTCTTTGCTATCCCAGCACAACCGAGATAAATGATTGGCAACTACGTTCTCGGTGCTTTTATGATCGATCATCGTTAGATCGAACTCTTGTAGGATTACCAACCATCATATAATATGGGGGCTTACCATTCGCTTATTCATGAGGAACCGAATTGCACTATGATCTATGTATGAATACATTGTATCCCAATACATAGTGCCTAAATTTTTCTAGTGTAAACACTACAGCCATTAATTCTTTTTCCATAGTAGTGTAGTTAAGTTGTGCACCAGCTATACTTCTACTTGCACAGTGGATATAATAAGGATGTTTTTGATCATCTAACTATGTAAGTAAAGCTCCTAAGGCATAGTTGGATGTATTAGTCATGACATGGAACAATTTGGACCAATCAGGAGCTTGTAGAATGGGTGTTTCTACTAGCTTGTATTTCAAAGCTTGGAAGGCAAGTTCGCATTCCCTAGTCCACTCGAAGGGTACATCCTTTTTCATTAGCACTACCAATGGTTTGGTAATCTTCAAAAAGTTCTTTATGAATCTCATATAGTAGCCATTGTATCCAAGGAATGACCAAATGTCTTTGATAGTTTTCAGTTGATGGGTAATTCCTTGGATGACCATGATTTTCTTAGGATCTACCTCTTTTTTTGCATGTGAAATTTTATGCCCAAGTAGTATGCCTTCTTGGATCATTAAATGGCTTTTCTACCAATTGAGCCTTAGATTAGTCTCTACACATCTTTTCAGCACTTTCTCTAACTACTCCAAGGCTTGATCAAAACTTGCTTCATAAGTGGAGAAGTCATCCATAAAGACTTCCACATCATTCCCTATCTGCTATTGGAATATGCTTAGAATAAGCATTGAAATGTGGTAGGGGCATTGCACAAGCCAAACGACATTTGTTTATATGGAATCGCTCCCCAAGGACTGGTGAACATAATTCTGGCTTGATCTTCTGGGGCTATTTGTATTTGGTTGTATCCGCTATAGCCATCTAGAAAACTATAATAGCAATGCCCTACGATTGTGTCCAAGACTTGGTCAACAAATGGCAATGGGAAGTGATCCTTAAATGTTGCCATATTTAGTAGCCTAAAATCTATACACACCCACCATTTGCCTCCCTTTTTAGGCACGATTACTAAGGGCCTAACCCATTCGCTATCAGCAATGGGGTATATGAACCCAGCCTTTCAAAGCTGTTCGATTTCTTCTTTCACTACTTCCTTCAACTTTGGGTTCAGTTGCCTCTATGGTTGTTTTCAAGAATTCATAGTGGAGTCATTATAAATCCTATGCTTGCATATCCTAGGATCTATTCCAGTTAATTCCGGATATGACTAGGCAAAGGCTTTTGACCACTTGTTTATTACCTTGAGCAAACTTTTTTTTGTTGCGAAGCAAGTCTTGTGTTGATGATTACCAGTTTCCCATTCTTAAGGAACGTGTACTCCATACTGGTGGGAAATGATTTTAGCTCTAGGGGCTCTTGTTTAAATTTCTTAAAAATTTCCAACTTCCCCCAGTTGATTTTTTCTAAGTTAGGACTAGGAAGTTGGTAGTGGAATTACTCTAATGCATCAATGCTATCTATATAAGCATAAGTCAAATCCTCAGTCATTTCCATGCATATCAGTGAGCTTCTTTCTTGATCAGCTATCAGCAACTAGGTGTCTACTTGTTGTGTGGCTACTACATACAGGCACCTTTGTATATTGATCATTTGTGCACACGGATTGCATGCAAACAATGTTAAACTTTGCACAACCCATGATCTCTACACGCAATTGCACCTTGTGTCATTATATGTGATGCATGGAACCTTCTTCTTCTTGATCTTTCCAAAAGTATTTTCCTTAGATATTTCTAGGGAAAGATCATGGATTCCTAGGCATGCATCGATAGTGCTTAGCCATGCCCTTCCCATTATGATTGGGAAGTCCCCCTTGCTATTATTCACTTGGATCACCAAGAAGTTAGCTGGATACGACCATCCACAAATAGTGGTAACAATATCCTCCACTAATCCCAAGGGAACAGTGATGAACTGGTTGGCTAACTCTAAGTAGATGTTGCTATTTTTCAATGGGGGCAGGTTCTAGGCCTTATACATTTCTTGGGATATTAGGTTGACACCAGAGCCTGAATCCAAAAGAGCTTTGCATGGCTCATTCCTGATGATTTGTAGATAGATTAGGGGACTCCCAGGATCAGATAATTTCCTAGGAAGGTGGCCAACTTTGATCCAATCAGTAATGGCATGTGTTAACATGACCGTATGCATTGAATGTAGTGTTAAGTTCAAAGGGGGCTCCGAACCTTTAGTTAATATGGAGGCATCCAAAGACTCAACCACTTGGGGTTGTAAAGGCTTGGTTGGACTATTGGATCTAAAGAAAGATCTTTTCTTTGTATGGTTATTAGAACCAACAGTAGGTTGAGGATTAATAGCCCTTGTGGCATTGCGTTGCTATGGATGAGCAGGGAGTTCACCTTGCATTGCTAGAGCAGGTGGCAATAGAGCTCTTGGTGGGAGAGATGCAGCTGAATTGGAAGGATGGTATACCTGTGGAATGTCACCCCTAGAAGAGAGAGTCCTATAGTATTCACAAGCTTGGTAGTGATGTTGGGAAGTAACATGACCAATAGACTGATGTGGAGAGATTGGATGCTGAATATAATATCCATATGGATCTGGTTGTCGGTAAGGATATTGTTGCCTTAGTGGTGGCATTCCCCATGATTGTGGGTGCTACCACTATTGATGTTGCTCGATTGGTTGTGGTGGAGTTCCACTTGGATAATATATTAAGGGTTGGTAGAACTACCTTGGATTACCTTAGGGATAAGGTAACCGTTGGGATGTTCGCTATTTGTTTAATCATGGATTAAGTGCATACACCCTAGACTCCTGTAAATGTGAGATTATAGGGCAACATCCCTTAGGATGGTCATATTAACAGATCTCACATCCACTATCATTGTTCATATCTAAGTCCACAACCTCTTACATAATAGCAACCTTACCCTTACCCTTGCTACGTGCATTTTCTACTTCTCTCTTTTTCCTTTTGTCATGGTTACTACCTCGCTCCCTAAACTCCTCTACTACTTTGAGCATAGTTTGAAACCTACTATCCAGGGAGTCCCACATTTGATCTACCTTTGCCGATAGTTCTGATGCTAACTTTTGAATAGGCAAGGTTTTCCTATTTACCATCTCTTCGAGTGGTGACTCTTCCTCATCCTCACAAAATCTTACTCCCTTCTTTCGAAGGGAAGGATCTCAGTTGTATTCTTCTGCACTCTCTTTTTTTCATAGCTCATCTTCTTCTTTAGCTACTTTCTCCAAAATTCTGTGAATTTGATGGGACCTAAGCTCAGATAACCTTCCTTGGGCATAAGTCCCAAGGGTCCTTCTTGTTTGATGCCTAAGCCCATCTACGAGATGGCGTAGTTGATCCCGCTATGAACAACCATGGCCAAGACAATGATGCAAGAGTGCATAATAGTGGCCCATGATAGCATCCAAGGGTTAATGACTTCCTTGTTTCCATCCTTGGATTTTCTTTGATAGGTTAGACACCCGAGAGTACGTTTGGTACTTATCGTTTAATAGTTCTAACATCATACTCCACCTACGAATGGATTCCAGTTCTAAGGACCAGTACCAGCTTTTACCTTCTTTTATCAATGTTTGTAGGAACAACTTAAGATTTTTCCACTTATTTTCTATGTTTTGCAAGGCACACATATCATGAAATGCTTGTAAGTGATTTTGAGGATTAGTGTTATATCCCCCTTCAAATCGTGGGATGTTGTTCATGTCTAGCCTCTTGATCCTACTATCTTTTTGGTGCCTTGTTGGAACTCTTACAACCTCAGTTATATCTAGCATGCTTCATTTGGCAAGTAGGAGTTTATCATGATCATCTCGTTTGTAGCTAAAACACCCCAAAATTTGAAGGCATCCTTGCTTCACCAGGTCTCTGCAAATCGCATAGCGTCACGACAGTTCTTCAGGAGATGAATGCTCTGAAGTTCAAACTGCCCAGTTCGGCAAGTTTTTCTACCCTAGGTGTTAACAAGCTAAACGTATTCTCCAGCTTGCCCACCTGAGTAGTTCATCCAACTGACAGCCCCCTTAGGAGTGGTGCGTAGAATTGCTGGCAGTGCTCAGAATGCATAAAATTATTCAGCGAGTTTTTTAAGTCAAGGAGTTTTGCTACACTACGCTACACTATGTAGCGTAGAAAACTTCAGAAGATGGTTGCAGAAGCATAGTGCTATGCTATGCTATGCCACGCAGGGTAGCACACCATAGCAAAAACTAGATAGTCAGTCCCCTCACTTAACTTCAAGTCCTTTAGCAATGTCTCCTTCCATTAGAAAGCGACGAACCTAGCAAAAGCAGGTCATGTTTGCTACTACGCTACGCTTAGCTACATGGCACAGCGAGGCATAGCAATTTTGTGAAAGTGACAAAAGGCATCTCAAAGGGCGAGATCAGCAAGTTCGCAAGCTTCATAATGCAAAAGGAAAATTTTGAAGATCGACGACATTTTTGTGACTAAGGACAGCTACTACGGTATGATACACTATGTAGCGAAGCATAGCGTAGTAAATCTACAACCAACAGTCACAACACTGCAAAGGTTTCCAATGCATGCAACAAGACACAATGCAAATTTTTGCTATGAACCGGCAGCTATGCTACGTTGCGTAGCATAGCACAATGTGACAAGATGCTACGCTACGCCAAACATGCTACGCTACAAAGCATAGCAAAGCATCGCAAGCAGTTACACCACATCAATGCACTCCACCTAATTGCACCATTTCTCTGACAGCGCAATTATAGCATGGCAGGCTTGTAATTATGGCATAGCAGGCTCGCCCAATGGTCATGAAGGCATGTGTAGCATAGACAGGGCAGCATGAGCCCAGGGCACATGGCGTCCAAACCGCATATTTCGCGTGCCCTCAATCCTATAAATACCCCAATGGCCGTCAAGGTCAAGGATCCAATTTTTTGGCCATATCGGTCAACTAATAATTTTGTTGGCTGATAAGCAAAAACATTAGTACTATAACCTTAAGCACTGTAAGCTCCTTGTTGGGCATTATAAATAGTTAGCACTCTTAGTTGCCATCTCGTTCTACTTTTCCCTACCATCTTGGTAGGATTCTGCATTGTCGACTCTCGAGTCTGCATTAAAGCATCCAATTGTCTTGCTCTAAATACCCTGATTACCTTTGGGATCTTTATGCTTCCTAGCATCACACAACCAATTGTATCCATCTTGAAAGAGTAAAGTCATAATCTTGAAGCGGTGCATTTTTCTAACTACATTCTACTTTGCTTTCCTATTTAGCATCGCATTTTACATTTTTTTCCTGCATCGTTTATGTTTAAAATATCATTTTTATGCTATAAACATTGCTTTCAAATCACACGTTGAAAAAGGTTATATTGACACTGACTAAGTCTCTATCTGATCGACCAAATCATTCAGGGCACCCCATTCCCATCCCATCCAGCATGGCCCTCCCGCGGAAACGAGGTTAAGACTATCAACAGCCGACGACCCATCGATGTTTTTCCAACCATCGATGTTTTCGATCACTATAGTTTTCTGGCACTAGAAGGAGGGCCTTGGTGCCCTTTCTACATGTCACGGTAGTCCTGTAAACCTTCTACACCCTGATACACATTAGCGTAAACTTGACACCGGTCTATGGTTGTTTATGCATCATGGGGTGTAGATCGGTCGCCTCGACGGTTCCTCAAGAGTCCTACAAGACATAAAGCCTATGGTCGCCAGCTAACTTCCCTATCCTATGGTACTCTTTCATGCATTATGTACCCTATCGTGCACTAGCGTAAATGTGACACCCTTTTGCAGTTGTTTACGCATCGTGTGGTACAGATCGGTCGCCTCGACGGTTCCTCAGGAGCCTAGTGAGACAGAAAGCCTTTTTCTTTTCTTTTGGTTGCTTTCCAATTCCTCTGTTCTTCTCCTTCACAAAACTATTTCTTTCCAATCTCTTTGCTCTTTTCCCATTTGCAAAACTATATAATGTAACAATGGCTTCCGCAACTGCTGCTGCTAATACCTTCAACATCAAAGTTCCCATCACAATTCAAGGCACCAAAGGTGCTGAACAACCGCTCAACCTGATGCTGCAAACACATCGATCCCTTAGGATCCAAAACCAGGGACCTGAGGGCTTGGTCCAGCAATATGAGTGCTATAACTTCCTCTGTGCAAAGGTCCAGGCAAACCTGCCTTTGGATGTACACGAGTTCAAAAGCAAACGTAGCTTCGAGTTGGCTTACTACGATGAGAAGGAGTTTGTTCCCACTCCCAGTTCTTCCATACCTTTGACACAAACAAACCAAAGGCTTCTAGACCAACTACTCCAATTGGCTAGGCTTAGGAAGCAATAGGACACAGCATCTAACTAGGATGATGCCTTCCAGGATGAACAGGAGGAACTTGATTCCCAATCTAACGAGGGAGGTTAAACCAACCCCATTCCTATTCCTCCTACCTAGTCCTTCTAGGCCAATCAGTTGTCTATCACCGCTCCCTTTGTGATCACACCTATGCTCCCACAGCCTACAACTACAACTACAATGGGTGGCCATATCACCTTCCCAGTGTATCAACACCATTATTCCCCTGTTTCATTTAGGGCAACTATGCCTCCGCAAACTATTCATCAGTCCATTCCTGTAGCTCATCACACACCAATCATGGCTACCCTATCGCATGTTCATATTGTACCTACTTCACAATCATACATAACTTCTATTTCAATTCCTACATTCACATCTATTCCACCCACTCCAACGGACCCGGGCTTGTCCACATGGTGGACCCCATTCACTTCTTCGCCTATTCCACAATTTTCGCAGATGTCTCATTATGTTTGCCCTCAGACCTACCAAACCCCATGAACAGTACAACCCAACATGGGGTTATGGTCTATTCCACCGGTGACACAAGTGGTCTATCTGGCAACACAACCCACGATTGCTGCTCCGACAACACCACCTGCTGGGTGGTGGATAGCGCAAGCAGCACCGTTCTCAGGGGCTATCCCAATGGTACCTCCAGTGGGTCACACCACCACCCCTACCATTCCATAGATGGGAACTACCTCAGTAGTTCCCCAATCATCCACAACGTCGCATGGTCAGGACCAAGTGTTCTAGCTCATCCAGACCCTCATTGAGGAAATCAAACACCTTAAGGCTGTTGGGTCTAACACGATATAAGTCATGGACTTTTACCAAGATGACCCCATCAACCCTGCAATCCCTGCTCTAACGTTACCCCTAGGGATGTCTCTCCCACACTTCATGAAGTACAATGGGGAGGGGGATCCCAACACACATCTTGTTACCTTCAGGTCTGAGTCTCTCCTATTGCAATAATGGCCACACATGATTATTCATGTCTTTGCTATGTCCCTAGCTGGCAGAGCCTTGGATTGGTACCACACACTGCCATGCTCATCCATTTCAACTCTAGAGGAGCTTCTAACCCAGTTCGTGATGCGCTTCAAGTATAACTTGAAGCCAAAAATCACATTGGACCAATTGATGAGCGTGAAGTAGGATCCTTTGGAACCAATCTAGAAATTCATCCAATGATGGAGCGCATCCCTTAATGAACTTCGTGAGCCCATCACGGAGGCCCACTTGCTAGCCATCTTTAAGGGTGTAGTAAATGACTTTATCAAGTATAAACTATACTACCTCGCCCCTCACACTCTTAGTCAAGCTGTCACTCAGAATAAGAGTATACAAGACACAGCCGAGGCAAGCAAAGACCCAGCCTACATCACCTACAAAAATACCTTGGCAAAGAAGGACAAGGGTAAGGCCCCGACACCCATAGTGGCTATTGTGGCGACTAAGGCCAAGCCTAAACCTAGTAACAATGGTAACAAGAATAACAAGAAACTACCCGTGTCCGCAACTAACCCCATGCCCAAGTAGGACAACATGTCGCAATCTCCGGTTCCCACACCTGAGACATCTACACAACCCAAGCTTAACTTTGAGCATAAAGATCACTCAAAGTACACCTCGCTGCCTCTCAAGCCTTCAGAACTTATGAAGTAGCTATATGCAGCAAGGCACATCCAACACAAGAAGATGTCAAAAGAAGAAATCAAGAGACATGAATGCTACTACGAGCTCCTTAGGAACCCCTCCTTGGCCCTACCCAATGAGCCCCAATTTCCTAAGGATTTCAGACTGGACAAGTTTTGTGACTATCACCAATAGTGTGGTCACAACACAAATTACTACCCGGTATTGCAAAATGACATCCAGAGGTTGATCGATCAGGGAAACCTAGTATTGGACGAAAGAAACCTAGTATGCCCTGAAAAACAATCTATGCATGTCTACATAGATCCCCTCAACGCCAAATGCCAGTTACGTGATCAATGCCATTAGTATTGAAAATAATCCTAGGCCATCCTAGCAGCCATTCGTGGTCCGTGTGCCTCAGCATAGTGCACCAGCACCACCAGCGGCTGGTCGAAGCTAGTAACAGTCATTTGTCCTGAAAGTCCCTCCCTGAGAATCCATCTCCATGCCACCTGTTAGCAAAACCATGCCACCCCATGCGTTAACACCGTTAGCCCCTTTCATCATTAGGGGGCTAGCTCATTTGACAGCCCCCGCCCCACGCAAGACAGCTGAATAACCTTCTCATCCTAAAAAATGGGAAGTGCTTTGCACAGGTGAGATGTCGAGAGGAAGTACAGCCCCTGGTACATCTAAGCCTACATTTCCACACCCTGCATCTACACCCTCATCACCAAGGAAAAACGTTGCTATAACCATACAGTCCGTGCTATCCTACCAAAAGGGGTCTAAACCTAGATCTGAAGTTGCCCCTCCTTAGGAAATTTGTCTCTTGGAACGAATGGAAGAGGAGGAAATCGTTAAACAAGGAGGTGGCCAAGACTTCCTGGATGCCTTCACTCAGGTCGAACAAGCTCTAAAATAAAAAAACACTACACTGAGCTTGTACGACCTAATCATGACATTTGTCCCACACCGCGAGGCTCTAATCCGCATGTTGATGGTAATTCCGGTCAATGAAGACATGCCAGCAAAAGAGGAAGTGATCCACTTGGTCATGCTTCCCTCTGCACTCGCAGAGCCAAAACTGCCTCAACTAACTTCCAGCAATGACACCATTAGGGAAAATCCCAAAAGGGGTCAAGTGACTACAGCACCCCTATTCATCACAATTCGGGTCAGCCAACACCAGATCCGAAGGATATATGTTGATGATGGGGCTACCACAAATGTCATCCCCTTCCCTATTGTGGAGAAATTGGACTTGGTCGACTAGATCAAACCCACAATGATGTCATGCTTGAGGTTATTCAATGGAGAGTGCATCCTAGTGAAGCGCACAACCCACATAGACTTCATGGTAGGGGACCAGTTCCCCAAAAATGTGATGTCCATTGTGGTTGAGGAAATGCACGGGTTTAACCTGATCTTGGGGAGATCATGGTTAGCATAACTTAGGGCTGTTTCTTCCTCCATTCACCAGGAAATCCATCTACCATACACAGGTAGGGAGGTGGTGATCCATGGTGACGAAGTAGCAACACAAGTAGTCAATAACATAGACGTGGAGCAAGGATCAGAGGTCATAACCTCTGAGAATAGAGCGCCTATTTATGCACATGTTCACCATCCAGTGGAAACGGCCTAGTAAGCTAATTTCCAAAACAAAAGCACATGGGTTGGGTTGCCCTTTCAAGTGGAGGACAACAATGTAAGCAAAGGCCCTGACAAAGCACCTCGACCTTACACTCTGCTCAATCCACGATGGATCAAGAAGTAACTACACATAGCGTAGCAACCCCGCTGCTTCCTGCCTAGTCACCATCCTTTACACATTACCATATTTCATTGTTTACAATCCATCTATCTACATAAGTTACCAGTTAGCCATTGTCCAAGTCGTTAACATATCACCTCTTTGGCATGCTACGCAATGGCCTAAAATGGCCTAAAACTAGCAACGTCCTCCTTTGGCCCAAAACGGCCTAAAACTAGCAATGGTCCAAAACGGCCTAAAACTAGCAAAGGCCTAAAATGGCCTAAAATTAGCAACGTCCTCCTTTGGTCCAAAATGGCCCAAAACTAGCAATGGCCTAAAATGGCCTAAAACTAGCAACGTCCTCCTTTGGCCTGAAATGGCCTAAAACTCGCATGTCCTCCTTTGGCCCAAAATGGCCTATAACTAGCACATGAATGCATAAACAGTTTACACAAAACGTAACACATAGACAATGCACAAGTTAACACAAAATTAGTTTCTTTTCTGAAATTCTCTTCTTTATTCAAAAATTTTTCCTTTGGGATAATGTTTGCAAAAATGTTTTAAAAAAATTCAAAATTTCAAAAAAAACCATTCATTTCTGCATCATCTCCTTTTGCATCGCCTTCCCCTATGTTGTCCTCTGTCAATTGTTCATTTCTTCCCTCCACGGGCCCTATGTCCTCATCTAGAGCCTACATCGCACGAATGAAGTGATCAGCTAAAGCAACGCACGCAAGCTACAATAGAGCATAAGCATTAATACAGTGGAAAGCATATAACCTATGAAGGATCTGCGTTCGTCTCGAAGGGTATCCGGTCTAAACCGAGCATGAGATAGTGCCAGAGCTCCTCTGCTATGATGTCCACCCAATGCCTATTGCTTGGTTCAGTGTCCGCAGAAGCTCTCTCCCTCTCGGTGGTTGTCCACCTTGGTGGTCCCAAAGAAAAGGAGACAGTTGTGGTTTCTCCTATGGGAAGGTCCATTTTCCAGTCAAGGGATTCCGTAACCTTTACCTGCTCTTTGAACTTGGCATAGGCCTCAGAAGCATCAATGTCATTTACAAATGCTTTATACGTAAACACCTCCACAGCAACATCCTTGAACAATCTACGATGGGTGGTGATGAGTCGTGTGCTGGTGCGTGATATCTCAGCCGATGGGATATCGTGTACGTGATATCACGTACGTGATATCTCAGCTGACGCGATATCACGTACACGATATCGCATCCTGCCTCAATGTCTATAAATAAGAGGCAACTCTCCCTCATTTCCATCCCAATTTTAGTGTAGCGAAGCTCTGGCAGTTTGATCCCTCCAGAGTTAGAATTTTCCCGTGTCTGCCCGCAGTGTGGTGAATGTGATTGTACGGTGTCTTTATTCGAGTGTGCCGTACTTGGACACGCACATGAC
>MNCI01004352.1:86153-111959 GCA_015680685.1 Gnetum montanum
CTCGTCGCACTTAGGCTAGATTAGATTTTCTTACCCTTTTTCCTCTTAGCTTAGCTTAGTTAGTATTATTTTCCACTGCCTTTAGGAGTAGCATTAGATTAGGAACACATCATACACCTCATCTAGACTAAACCATACGTGACATATGCAAAACTAGTCTAGATGGGAAGACAGCGAACTACGACCTAAGGCTAACTATCTAGATACCACAACTAGTCCATCTGCGGAGTTCGACCGGATCGTGCGTGCGACGCTCGTTTCATATGGTTGAGTGTAGGGGTACCTCGCCACTCATCAGGTGGCATCTTCTAGTTTATACATGTGTTTGTGATTTTTATGGGACTTCCCCCATTTGTAAACCTTGGCACTAAAATCTTTTAAATCCTGACAGTTCTGGGCTAACAAGTCCATTTGCATCTGATGTTCTATTATTTCATGAGTGGCTTCGATGTTTTGGCATGCAACTGTCCAAAATATGGTGTAATCTATCATAATTGTGCACCAGTCCTCATTACTAGTGTCATGGTCTATGAGGAATTTGCTCCTCAACTTGAGATCCTCCACCTTAGCACTCAGGTCGGCCTCCCTCTACTCAGCTTTTTGGACCCGCTTCCACAGGTCCTTGTTGACACACTTATACTTCCACAAGGAGCGTGCTGAGTGCAAAGCGCATTTACAAGCCTCATCGTATGTGCAACGAGATACCTCGATCACTTCGGGTGGAAATGTGGGCACAACACCGACTTTCAAAGGTCATGTCATGTCCCATTTGAGCCAAGAGGCTGCCATGACACAAAGAGCGTAGCAATCATGTTAGCATACCAAAGTTAACAAAGTCTAAAAGTCTAGCGTAGCAACATGAGAGCACCTAATACTACTACTTACTTGCGTTAAGGTCCACCTACTGAAGGCGGTTTATCATGTCGTCGACGAATCCTTGCATGAACATAAACTTATCAGGGATCTCAGCCCATAATTCTGCATGAGATGGAGGAGGTCCTGCAGCATCAATAATGGTGCCTGTCACGTAACTAAATGTGTCAGCAATGGCTAAAATGGGTTGTGACAAGGCAAACATATTGCCAAACTCACCAGCATCTGATTACGGCCTCCCTTCTTGCTGATGCAAAACGATGGTGACAGCCTTGGCAGAAGTCCCTGCCAAGTTTTTACAGGCCTCTTCTTCATGCACTGGTGCCTTTCCTTTTAAGAGACTAATGTCTTTTTTATTCAAGGGAGGTTCCTCTTCATTAGTAGGAGGATTCTCCTTAATAACAAGAGCCTCTACCTTAATGACAAGAGCTCCCTTACTTGTGACTAGGGCCCTTCTCTTTGAGACTGGGGCCTCCGAGTCTTTATTCTTCACCCCATCTTAGGGGCCAACACCTCTTCATCACATTCTTCTTTTTCTTCTTCTTCTTCTTCTTCCTTTGCCAGTCAAGAAACATGTTGCATTAGTCCAAAAAAAGTTTGCTTAAAGCAGATGCTACGCTACGCTACACCGCCTAGCGTAGCATAGCATGGTAGAAAATAACAAGGTAGGCATTAAACAAAAGTGTTTACCAATGGGGGGTTTTGTCCTCTGCAAATTAAGCCACAATCTCCACCCCTTCTCTTCCTCCATGCGAAGGGTCTCCTTAGCCAAAGGAGGCCTCTTCTGCTACAACTTGCTGGCCAGAGTCTCGGCCATGAGACGTTCCCCCTACAACACACTACCGACTACAGCAGAGGGCATCTCTCCTATGCTATCTTGGCCATGAAATTTGTGGACCACCCGATCCTTAGTCGTCACAGAGAGCGACTCCCAAATTATTTCTGGGGGATCTTGGGCTCAGATGGTCTGGAGGATCTGGCAAATCCATGGTCTGGAAATTTGGTTGCGATTTCGCATGACCCAGACTCCATTCTCTTGAACCACTAGAAACTCGTAGAAGGCATAATGTATATTGGAACAGGACTCCGACTTCTTATGGAGCCCCAAAATTCCAGTCTACAAGCCTTTACATAGAAACCTGGCCCAGTTGTAGTGGGCCCCCTCTTCCATGACCTCACGCACTATACAAGCCCCAAGACCTTCCCTTGGGTAAGCAGCTGAGGGAATGTGTGAGCATGGAAGACAGTGTAAATCTCCTTGGCGGGTCCTACTTTGAGCTTCTCCATGGGGAGCCCTTTCCACTCCTTGGCAATCCCTAGCCACTCCTGAATATCCTTCTTTTGAAGGGTAAACTCCTTCTTTCCCTTCAACCCTATAAGAATGCCATTAGTAGGGACACTGAACAGTCCGCAAACAGCTGGTCATTGATTTCAATGACCACCCGTACACCCTGTATGCACATGTGAAAGTGGCCCACCTTGTTGGAAAAGGAGTTGACCAGGGAGAGCATCTCGGTAGCAAGAACACTCAGATTCGGGGCCAGAAATAGATCCATCAGCCCAGCCTCTTAGATATGCTGGACCAAGTAGTTCGAGGTCGCACCATTTATCCAAGGTTGGCTCACATCTACATCTACATACTTGAAGTAGAGGTTTGTCCCCTGTGTCTCTATGGTTACCACCATCACCTCCTAGGGCTTTTTCAACCCTATAATAGTTTTCACAAAAAACATTTAGCATAAAAACGTAGAAAATCCAAAAATTGCAAAGACACTTAAACATGCAACACTTACTGTTCAGCCTACCAGGCCTGTATGGCAATGGGAACGGTGAAAGACTAACTAGAACTCATTCGATGGTGATCGGTTTGAAGGGTTCTACCCAACCCTCATCTAGCAAACCTGACTCCCTACATTGACCATAGTGAATGGGGTATAGGTATGGGTAGGTGTGGTATTCACCCCTGCATTAACCAATCACACCCACACGTAGGTTCTCAGTAGAAGAGAACTCCTGCAGGGCTATCTGTGTTGTAGCCAGTAGGCCTACTCGGTCATGGACCCATTTCTTGTTGATGTAGAACCTGGTAACAAACAAAAACATACTATTAGCATCTGGCCAATATGGCAAGCATTGCAGAACATAGTGAAACAAGGTTGCAAAACTCACCCGCCAATACAGTAGACAGTTCCTGGTGGATTTTGGAAGCATGTTGCCATCTAATGTGCAATAAACAATGTGTTGTAAGCATGGTAGCAGTGGTACTCAGGCATGTCCCAAATCCAAGCCAAATGCCTTAACCCTGTTGGGCATTGACTGGATCCTTCTCCCTACCTGCTCATGATTGCCCCATCCATCAAAAACCTCAAGATGTCCTGGCTTGCCCCAGGCAATATGGCTTCTATTATGATGGTCGCCTCTTCCTACTCTAGGTATGACCAAATGATCACACTGAAGTGTTCGAGGAGGTATTGTAGGAACTCCTGTGCCCCTTCCCTGAACCAGATCCCCCACTCTCCCATACGTATACAGGGAGGAGGAGCATTGGCCATAGGTTTGCTTACGTGACATAGGACCCCTACAACTTCCAAGACAATCAGAATCAGCCTTAGCCCCATCCTACACAACACAACCAGAAAGTGTTAGCATCATGTCCAAGTGCAATGTGCATGCAACATAGCAATACCAACCAGTCCATGCATAATAGCGTAGCATAAACCTCTTCCTGCATATAACATAGCAAGAACATGAAAATGCTAGTGTAGCGAAAGTAGCCTAGCATAGCAACAGAGCAATTAACCCTAACAGGGCAATTGATAATACGCCCTAATAAAACACATGTCGCACTATCACACCACGCATGGCCCAACCCTCCTGAGGGTCCTACGTCATGCTATTCGAAGACCAAGTAACTTAAACTATCCAAACCCCTGTAGTTATGACAACCGCAGCGGTGGAGGTTTAGGCAACCTTGCATGCAACGATGGCATAGTGTTTACGCATCCGCCACAGCCGAAACGACAACAGTGATAATGCAAAGGCCAAAATAACACGATGACAGAAAACACATATGACTAAGACTCAAATACAAAATGAAAGCAGAAAACAAAACAATGATAACAGAATTGCAAACAAGCAAATGAAGCATAGTAGCCTACCGGGTCAATGGCGTGTCCTCCCACATCACGACGCGTGCTTGTGTCGAGCACCCTAGGGTTTTCTTCACCTCCTTGACCTTTGCAAGTGCCAAATTCATGTGTTCCTTCTTTGGAGCCATCGTCCTACTCGCAGACTTTTCCTTGTCGCGATGCAAAAAACTGTCTTACTCTATGATTACCACGATCACTTTGCACTCTGAAATGGCTTTGTGCTCCAAATATGGGCTCTGCGCTCTTACAGTGAGAATGACAAGCTTACCAAGGTTTACTCCCTATTTATGGCCATAATGGTAGAAAGGGAAAACTTTCCACTCTCTCTCTCTATTTAATTTGGAGTGCGCCGTATAGCGTAGCATGCTTCCCATGACATCGTAGCACTGTTGGCATTAAAACCTTGATACACTCCAAGTTAACTACTTGCTCTTCCAAAAAATGAAAAAAATATATATTTTATGCCTTTCGCGGTTCGGAAAGACCTTAAACTAGCAATCGTAGCGTGATTGCGCTTTTATCGATCCGAAAAGACCTTAAACTAGCAACCCCCTAGGAGTTGTCACTTTCGCGGTCCGAAAAGACCTTAAACTAGCATTTTTAGTGTAATGTTCCACTCTCGTTAACAATCCAGAAAGACCTTAAACTAGCAAGTTTCGATCTATTATACATTCACAGTCCGTAACGATGCTAAACTAACAATCTCACATTTTTGCATTGGTAGTTCTACATTTCTTAAGAAGTTTCACGTTCTCACATCGACAGTTTTACATTTTTCATTTTAGCAGCTCTACATCTCCATGCTATAGCAGTCTGCCATGACTTTAAACTAGCAAAATTTCAAACTTTTCATCATACTTCGCTAGTTACATCTTGTCATTGCTTTGCAAACTTTCATTATACACGATTACTACCCACATGTGCCTCTTAACCAGGCTTTCATCTCATCTTGAGAGGTTAAGCAAAAAGAAATGAAAATCCATTGCAATCTCTCCACGCCTTTAGCTTTAGTAGGTCCACATGGCAAGCTTGTAAGACAATTGAACCCCAACCTGATCGACTGGGGGTCAGTTACAGCTAGCACCATAGCATCTTTAGAAACATCCCCAGACTAGCCCAAACATCTGGTCCAAACTCTAGATTTGGAGGTCGGGGATGTGACTAAGGACCCTCTCATCGAGATGCTTGTGATCACGTCTAAGGGGGAAGTGAAACGTTAAAGCTTAGCTCCCTCCTAGATGCGCAGATGCACAAAAATGTAGCCAAGATTCTACAAGACAACATCAAAGTCTTCGCATGGCCATACAGTGACATGCTAGGTTCAGATCTGAGGCTGATACAGCATAACATCGTCCTAGACCTGTGCATGAAGGCAGTTAAGCAAAAAGCCTGTAAGATCAAGCTAGAAATCGCACTAGCCATGAGAGATGAAATCACAAAGCTATACCAAGCTGGTTTCATCCGTGTAGTTAATTATTCAGAATGGGTATCCAACATCATCATAGTTTCCAAGAAAATGGGAGGAATACGAATCTGTATAGACTTCCAGGATCTAAACAAAGCAATGATCAAAGAAGATTTCCCACTCCCAACCATCAATCAACTCATTGACACTACGGCCAACCATGCCTTGCTATCCTTCATGGATGGCTTCTCCGACTACAACCAAATTCTCATCAATTCGGAGCATCAACTAACTATAATCTTCATAACCCCATGGGGGACCTTCTATTCTACCATGATGCCTTTTGGGCTTAAGAATGCCGGGGCAACCTACCAATGAGCCATGACTTATATCTTCAGCGACTACATCCTAGAAATGTTAAATGACTATGTGGATGATATAGTAGTCAAGTCCAAGTAGGCCGCTAATCACCCATGCGATCTAGGGGTAGTCCTCAAGTGCTATCAAATGCACAATCTATGCCTTAATCCTAAGAAGTGTGTCTTCGGCGTAAGAACCGGATGCAGGTTAGGTTTCATAGTATCGGAGGCCAGGATATGGGTGGACCTTGACAAAGTTAAGGTCATCATCAACCTGGCACCTCCTACAAACCTCAAAGAGCTACGTGGCTTGCAAGGTAGAGTACAATTCATGCAAAGGTTTATAGCAAAGTTGACTGACAAGCTACACCCCATGCAACATCTTCTAAAGAAAGGGGTTAACTTTGAATGGATAACCCAGTGTCAACAAACCTTCGACGACTTAGAGGGAGAGCTTTCGCACCTTCCAACTATGCACCCACCACAAAGGGATAAGCCTTTCTTCATCTACCTTTCCATCTCCGATACTTCTATCGCAGCACTGCTATGTCAGAAATGAGATGACGGATCTGAGATACCAGTGTATTATCTGAGTCATGCATTAGTAGCGCATGAGGTGAAATGCAATGAAGTAGAGAGGAATTTCCCTGCCTTAGTGTTTGCGTTAAAAAACTGAAGGCACTACCTATTTCGCAGTATAATTAACATCATTTGCAAAAACAACATACTCCAGGCTATCACTAACAACCTGTATGAAAGCAGCAAGATGGCCTGATGGAAAGCAATAACCATGAAATTCGACCTGCACTATGTGAGCTAGTAGTCAACTAAAGGTGAAGCCATAACAACACAACTTACAGCCTCACCCATCGACGACCACACAACTATAGATCCTGAATTCCCATACGAGCATGTTGGCACAATCAACATCATGCCATCGCACCTGGAAGCTACTTTACACTTCGACGGCACTTCAACTGCATGAGGAAGTAGTGCAGCTGCCATCATTACATTTCCCTCTAGAGAAATGCACCCATTTGCTTATCGTTTTGCATTCTCCTATACCAACAATGTGGCAGAGTATGAGGGGCTACTCAGAGGCCTCTTAGCTACCCATACGCTACAAATACAACACTTGGCAATCTAAAGTGACTCACAACTAGTTGTGAATCAAATCACCAAGGTCTATGCCTACAAAGCTACGCACCTGCAATCCTACTACGATCTAGCAAAAAGCCTGCTTAAGCAGTCTGCAATAACGAATGTGCAACATGTGCCACACAACGAGAACACCATGGCAGACACCTTAGTCACCCTTGCACTAAACATTCCACACTCATTTGCAAGTCTGCCAACTTCGATTGTCGAATGTACTGAGCCTATTACTCAGGTGGGACACATGGCCTCCATCAATGCTGCGGATACCCAGGAGTGGTATGCCAACATTAAAGCCTACCTGCAACATGGTGAACCCCCAAGTGGACTAACATCTACCCAGAGAGATGCGATCTGTAAGCATGCCCGACAATATACACTCATGGGAAATGATGCCCTGTGCCGACACTCCTATGACGGGATATTGCTAGCATGCGTGGGTGGGGAGCAGGCGTAGAGGGTAGTTAATGAAGTGCATGAGGGACTGTGTGGTGGACACATAGCACCTAGAGCTATGGCTGTAAAAATCAGATGCCTAGGGTACTATTGGCCCCACATGGAGCATGACTACTTATCAAAATTTAAGACGTGTGACATCTGCTAGAGATACGCAAATCTCATACATGTTTTAGCTACGGACCTGCACCCAACGCAAATCACGTGGCCTTTCCAACAATGGGGACTAGACCTCATAGGACCTATCATACCTAAGTCTTCCATAGGGCATAGCTTCATTATCATTGCCACTGAGTATTTTACTAAGTGGGTGGAAGCCATCCCCCTGAGGAAGGCAACATCTCAACAGATCTACCACTTCATCCTAGAAAACATCGTGATAAGGTTTGGGCTTCCAATGACTATTGTAACCAACAATGGGCCACAATTCAGTAGTACAGAAACCCGAACCTTCTATAGCAATCTAGGCATCAAGCAATCATTCTGCTCCATGTATTACCTGCAAGCGAACAGACAAGCGGAGGCTACAAATAAGTCCATCACCAACTTGCTGAAGCCCATGCTTAGCAACAGTTAAAGGCGATGCCATGAACAAATCCTCTATGTTCTATGGGCCTATAGGACAACGTGTAGAACCGCTACAACTAAGACCCCTTATAGTCTCATTTATGGATCTGAAGCTATGTTGCCTCTTGAGTTGCAAGTACCATCACTCCAGATGATCCTCTCAAATGTCGTAAGTGAAGCCCAAAACAATGAGTCGCAGATCATCAAGCTAAACTCAAATAGAGGAGCGCATACATACGCTGAGCCACATAAAGCACTACCAGAGCAAGCAATAGCAAAAGCATCATGCAGACCCACATCAACGGCCAGTAGAGAAGGGAGACCTCATCCTCAAAACTATTCATGAGCATGTGAGCAAATTCTCAGCCAACCGGGAAGGCCCTTACATGGTCACTAAAGCCTTCAGGAATGGAGCCTTCAAGTTGGCAGACATGGATGGCACCGCGTTTTCTAACCCGGTGAATCACTTGTACCTCAAGCCGTATTACATCTGATGAGACGCGATATCGCATGCACCGCGATATCGCAGCTGCCATGATATCGCATCCCATGCGATATTGTGTACGCGATATCGCATCATCCCCTACAATATTGCATACATGATATTGTGGTCCGCTACCAAATCTATAAATAAGAGGCAGCACTCCCCTCATTTCTCATCCTAGGCTAGAAGTAGCGAAGCTCTCGCAGTTTGATCACTCCAGAGATAGAATATTTTCCATGTGCCTGCAGTAGGAGTCCCCAAGTGAAACGGATCTTTATTTGAGCAGCTTTATACCTAAACGCAAGTTGTGTATGACAATAAAGACAAGCTTTGTGGATAAACCTTGCAGTGCATGGAATAGGATTTATTACATGTTATTTCTTACCTATTATTTATTACCTGCATTAGTGCAGCATGAGTACGACCTGATTACGAGCATTGACGAATGTGTACGGCTAATTAAGGAATCGGCTACTCATCGCAATTAGTCTCTCTCACCCTCAACTCCTAGAATGCGAGATGAGTACAACTTGATTACGAGCATCTATGGATGTGTACGGCTAGTCAAGGAATCGGCTACTCATCATGTTTAGGCTAGTTAAGTGCCTTAGTACAACCACTTCGAGCACGTGCGTTATGTGTGGTGATCCCAGTAACGATTAGCGTTTGGTAGCCATAGTTGCATAGTTCAGGGTGTGTACGGTAAGTGGGAACGGATGCTGACGCTAGTTAATTTAGACTTAGTCTTTAATTAGAGTTAGTTAGCTCTCTCAACCCTTCACCTTGATAGCATAGGAGAAAAACCAGAAAAGACTATAAAAATCATATACCTCGAACTTACTTAATATACACCGTGACAACTACAAGTAAGTCTAGGAAGACAACAAATGATTAACCCCAAGTGTTCCATGGGGCATATAGGCATTTAGTCTGCGAAGTTCAACCGGATCACACGTGCTACACTCATTTCGTATGGTTGAGTGTAGGGGTACCTCGCCACTCATAATTGGCACCATTGCTAAGGACTAAGTGTTGGTGCGCTGAATAGAACATAAGGGATATCACTCACATCGTTGTGAGCCTTAACGAACCTTCAGGTTAATCAGGAAAAAATTTATATAACGGTGAATTTAGCACACCAATAAAAATGCCTTCTTCTCATAAGAGCAACTCACCACCTAAGGACCATACATGAGACAGTCGGCAACATAAAAAACATAACCAAAATCAACCAAGTCCTAAATAATATAAGATGACATATACTCATCCTGATGAGTATATTCCTCATTTTACTTTTATTCTTCATCAGGACAAACAGTAGTGGTGGAGAGATTTGCAAGGTAACATTGTGTTACCCCCAGATCTATCAATCTCTCACATGCTTTTCAGTGCCTTGGCATAGATTGGCATGCAAGAACTATTTTCTAAATATGTTGTGGAAGATTTTGACATGAGGGATTATTATCCCACAAATTCCCACCGTATGAGGGACTTACGGCAGGAGAGTCAACATGCACTATTGAAGGGCAAGGTCCCGCATGTCCTTAGCGAAATAGGAGATGAGGAACCTCTTATCACGGGTTCTTTAGCAAAAGATGTTCCTCCTTCTAATGATGGTGATGAGGTTGGATATCAGAATCTACGATCAATGATACATATCCCTGGTGCTAATGCCCGTGAACACTAACTGTTCACAGAGGGAACAACCACTTACGCTAAGGATGGGCACTTAGATCATCACCACGATCGGGGCCATAGTAGCCAAAGAGAAGGCAAGAAACATCATCATGGTGATGGTTCCCCTTCTTCTTCCCCTTCTTCACATCACTCATCCTCTCCTTCCACATCTGGGTGTAGCCACCATGAACATAAAGGTGAGGATAAAGGTAAGAAGGATGAAAAACCTCGATGGGAAAGTCGAGAGAGAGGACGTAGGGAGAGTAGGGAACAACGCAGACATCGCAGGTGTCATGAAAGAGATGATTATGATTAGCCCCTACTCAAAACCTGAAGTATGATTGACATAACGGAGGCAATTAGGATTCCCACAAGGCATTTAAAGGATAGTCGGATCAAATGATTAGACATGAATAACATCTCACGATTTGAAGGAGGATACAGTGCTGATCCACAAAATCATTTACGGGCATTCCACGATGCCTGTGCCTTATAGAATATAGAAAATGAGTGGCAAAAACTTAAGTTGTTCCCAAGGANCCAGAGTGTCCAATTTGCATAAGCAGATCCAAGGCTGGAAGCAAGGTACACATGAACAGTTGGATGCTGCCATGGCCAGCTACTATACATTATTACATCGTTGCCCGGGCCATGGGTACGCTCAGTGGGATCAACTTCGCCACATCGTGGATGGGCTAAGGCACGAAACTAGAAGAACCCTTGGGACTTATGCCGAAGGGAGACTCTCACAACTTAGAGCCCATGAAGTGCGTAGCTTGTTGGAGTAAGTAGCAAACGAAGAAGGTGAGCTACGAAAAAGAGAAAGTGTGGAAGAGTATAACCATGATCCCTCCCTTCGAAATAAGGGAGTGAAATTTTATGATGAAGAGGATGAGTCACCAATCGAAGAGTTGGTGAATCGAAAAATCTTGCCGATCCAAAAATTAACAACAGAAATAGTGGCTAAGCTAGATGATGTATGGAATTCCTTAGACTCTAAAATTGAAACTATCTTAAAAATTGTAGAAGAGTCTAAGGTTGAACAAGGTAGTGACAAAGGTAAGAAAAAGTGGAGAGATTTAAGCCCTACACATAACAAGGGTAAGGGGAAAATCACTAACTCTAATCTGGCTATGGACTCTAACACAAACGATGATGGTGGATGTGAGGTCTGCTACTATGACCATCCTAAGGGATGTTGCCCAGTCATCTCACATCTACAGGAGTCTGGGATGTATGCGCTTAATCCAAGACTCAACCAATGGCAAACACCCTAAAGGTTACCTTATCCACAAGGTAACCTAAGGTAGTTCCACCAACCACTAATGTATTATCCAAGTGGAACTCCACCATAGCCCATCGGATAGCATCAGCAGTGGCAATACCCACAGTCATGGGGGATGCCATCGCCGAAACATCAGTGCCCTTACCGGCAACCTGACCCTTATGGATGTTATGTGTAGCAGCCAATTTCTCCAAGTGACTCTATGAGTCACACAACCCCCAACCATCACTACCAAGATTGGAAGTACTTCAAAAGAACTCCTTCTCCTCCGGGAGACACTCCATACCCACACCATCCTCCAAATCCATCTGCACCTCTTCCATCACAAGTAGTTCCCATAACACCTTCTGCTCCAACAATGCAAGGGAAACTTCCTCCTCAACTGCAGCAATGTCACGTTGTGAGAGCTGTAAATATCCAACCTGCTGCTAGTTCTGACAACTGTAAAAAGAGAAGACGTTACTTCAGAACCAAAAGCCCAAACAAACTCTCGCAACAACAAGCAGGTGGGGCCATGTACACTACTCCATCACCATCTAACACTTCGGAGCACTCTTCAGTCCAACAGAGCGTAACACATACGGTTATGTTAACACATACTATAACTACTGGATCAAGATGGGCAACCTTCCCAGGAAACTAACTAACCCTGGGAGTCCCTTAATCTATTTGCAGATCACCGGAAATGAACCACATAGGGCTCTTCTTGACTCAGGTTTTGGAGTTAACTTAATTTCACGAGAGATTATCACGCCTGGAACCTGCCCCAACTTAAGAAGAGCAACATTCAACTACATCTGGCAAACCAATCCATCACAATTTCCTTGGGATTGGTGGAGGATATCATTACCACTATGTTCCCTCTAACTAAGGCCCTTCTCGCTTCCCATTCTCTCCTTTGTTTCGTCGAAATGGTAGTGGCTCTTTGGAGATGCATCCTTGTTATCCAAGCGGATGGTTTGGCCGAATGCATTGATGTGAAGTCACTGGATGTGGTTGGTTTGAGGCCAGAGTTGGAATGAGATTTGCCAAGTCACATTAATCATAAAACACACAAGGGGCTGTACACCACCTTATTCTTGGGATTCCATGCCATTCTTTTCTCTCCCCCCTTCTCTCCATTGTTCACCTCATTACTGGTTGTATCATTAGTGTATATATTTTGGTAGATACATTGTTTTCTTTTTGGTAAATTCTTGTGGTTAAGACTTTAACTCTTGTTCCAAATGACATTCCCAGGGCCTACGGACTCTTTGAATGTGGGATTGTTAGGGCATTAAGGGCATGAGAATGCTTTGTGGAGGACCCACTAACATTCCTATTTGGGTGCATCAGTTAACTTCTTTTCCCTAACATTTTTGCAATTAATTTCATTTTGTTCATTTCCATCTGGACATCCACTTAATCGATGTTTTAGTTGTCCCTTTTTATCTATCTTTCTTACTCCTTTTCTTTCTCCATTCTAACGCTACTGGAGGTTCGTGATTAGTCATGGGGGTATGGGGCCTAATTTTTTCGATTTTCTTCTAGCCCCAAAATTTTTGATTTTCTTCCTAACCCGTACACCTTTGGTAGTCATCATTAATATATCCCCATGTCCCAATCAGCCATATCACAACCTAGCCAATGGACTTACACCGAAGCAAGGTATCAATTACATGATGATTCATTTACCCTTGCTAATATATGATTGTGTTGTGTGTGCAGATGGCAATCATACAACAACAGATTGGATCTGGAACAAACACTTGGAATGGAGCAACACTGAAGCCACTATGTAAGGAGCAAGATCGATGATGTGCTTACAGATGGACAATGAAGGTGCAATTTTGGCATTGGCAGCAGCAACACTTCTTTCTCTCTCTCTTTCTCATCTACCAACTAAGGCATGATGTCATTGTAATAAGGTGCTCACCCTTGTTGTCATGAACACCAATTTTGTCAAGTCTTGTAATAATGATCCATTCACATGTCATCCCATTAGTTCCATTCCCCTCAATAATTCCATACCTTCCCGATATTATTATAAGGAACTCGAGAACAAGTTTCTATTCAGTCATGGGGGTATGATGAGACGCGATATCACATGCACTACGATATCGCATCCCATGCGATATGGCGTATGCAATATTGTGTCGTCCCCTGCGATATCGCGTAAGCAATATTGCGGTTCGCTACCAAATCTATAAATAAGAGGCGGCACTCCCCTCATTTCTCATCCTAGGCTAGAAGTAGCAAAGCTCTCGCAGTTTGATCACTCTAGAGATAGAATATTTTCCATATGCCTGTAGTAGGAGTCCCCAAGTGAACGGATCTTTATTCGAGCAACTTTGTACCTAAACGTAAGTTGTGTATGGCAATAAAGACGAGCTTTTTGGATAAACCTTGTAGTGCATGGAATAGGATTTATTACATGTTATTTCTTACTTGTTATTTATTACCTGCATTAGCGCGGCATGAGTACAACTTGATTACAAGCATTAATGAATGTGTATGGCTAATCAAGGAATCAACTGCTCATCGCAATTAGTCTCTCTCACCCTCAACTCCTAGAATGCGGGATGAGTACGACTTGATTACGAGCATCTACGGATGTGTACGGCTAGTCAACGAATCGGTTGCTCATTATGTTTAGGCTAGTTAAGTGCCTCAGTACAACCACTTCGAGCATGTGTATTACGTGTGGTGATCCCAGTAACGATTAGCATTTGGTAGCCATAGTTGCATAGTTCAGGGTGTGTACGGTAAGTGGGAACGGATGCTGATGCTAGTTAATTTAGACTTAGTCCTTAGTTAGAGTTAGTTAGCTCTNATAGGCATTTAGTCTACGGAGTTTGACTGGATCACACGTGCTACGCTCGTTTCCTATGGTTGAGTGTAGGGGTACCTCGCCACTCATCAACATCTAAAGCATGAAGACATCGAGCAGCATCCGCAATGACATTAAACTAGCGGCAACGAGTAGCGTCTGCAATGAAGATAAACTAGTGGCAATGAGCAGCATCCATAATGACGATAAACTAGCGGCAAAGAGCAGCATCCACAATGACGTTAAACTAGCAGCAACGGGTAGTGTTCATAATGATGTTAAACTAGCGGCAACAAGCAGCGTCCACTACGATGCAAAACTGGCATAGCAAATCCGCTATGACTATAAACTAGCACAACACGTCTGCTATGACGTTAAACTGCCATGTACAATTTGCTAGGAGCTTGAACCAACATAGCAGTCCGTTGGAACCCTAAACTAGCACACGGTCTACCAAGACCTTAAATTGGGTTTGCCTCACGTCCCTAGCATGCATCTGTGCCAAGTACGCATCGAACGAGCATGCACAATGCTGATGTGGGGCTGGGATGTTGCAGCTCTAAAGCATAGTTCACGACACAATGAGAACACGGTCTGGAACGTACGTGATGTTGCCACCCTTGGCATCGTGCTGACCCTCCAGAGATGTCGTATGACATCGGACTGGCCCTCCAAACCTACCGTCACCATGACCCACTGCCCTAACGGTAGTTCCTTGGCTAGTGCCCACCACTGGAGTTCCAGCAGTATTGTGGCCCAGCCACAATATTGTTACCCTCCAGCTCCCTGCCAACACCTAGGCTCACACGACAGTTAGCTATGTTATAGTCGATTCCATAGCTGAACTAAGAATGCACACCTTTGGAAAGGTTTTCAGAGCATCCGCACTCACAGCAGCTCCCGGCTCCTTCGAGGCTAGTTCCTCCACAACGGTGCTGCCAAGGCCACTACTGGCCTTCCTACCTTGGACACCATGCACTAGCATAGATGTCCAAGAGCTTCAACAATGTCTGCAGCAAGAAAAACCTTTGCCCTTGCTTCGCATCATGGCTATTTCACTCTCTGTCATGCTTACAGGGTACGGCAAAGAGTACACCTTACCAGAGCAGCAAACGCTATGGTGTCACGAAGTATGTGCCTTGACTAGCTTGGCTACTTCAGAGTGCAAATTCCATGACGTGTGTAACATAGCTAACCGCATGGGAAGCATCTGTAGGTAGGCCAAAACCTCATATGGATGTAACACAGCTCATCCTATGAAAGAAACACCTATCCTACAACAGGTCGAAGGTCAGTAAGAGCAAAGATGAAAACATGAATGACTCCCTCATGAGCACTCCGATGAGGGATTCTTGCAAAACCTCATATTTACCCTTTTTCTAAACCTCCTTTCTCCCTGCTTTGTCCTTTCACTCTCAAGCATCCCGGTAATCATCAAGTAGCAATGTTAGCATAGTATCTTCCGTGGTGTTTCGTATTCTTTGTCAACATCTCTTGAGCCCGTCCTCCAAACGTCAACAAAGAGGGGCCAATGAAACACCCCAAAATTCGAAGGCATCCTTGCTTCACCAAGTCTCTGCAAATGGCGCAGCATCACAACAGTTCTTTAGGAGATGGATGCTCTAAAGTTCAGACTGCCCAGTTCAGCAAGTTTTTCTACCCTAGGTGTCAATAGGCTAAACTGATTCTCTAGCTTGCCCACCTGAGTAGTTCATCCAGCCGACAACGCCCTTAGGAGTGGTGCGTAGAATTTCGAGCAGTGCTCAGAACACGTAAAATGCTTCAGCAAGTTTTCTAAGTCAAGGAGTTTTCCTATGTTACACTACACTATGTAGCATAGCAAACTTCAGAAGATGGTTGTAGAAGCATAGTGCTACACTATGCTATGCCACACAGCGTAGCACTGCACAACAAAAACTGGACGATAAGTCCCCTCACCTGACTTCAAGTCCTTTAGCAATGTCTCCTTCCATCAGAAAGTGTTAAACTTGGCAAAATCAGGTCATTTTTACTGCTACACTACGCTTAGCTACATGGCGCAGTGAGGCGTAGCAATTCTACGAAAGTGAGAAAAGACATCTCAAAGGGTGGGATCAGCAAGTTCTCAAGCTTCGTAGTGCAAAAGGCAAAGTTTGCAGATCGGAGACATTTTTGCAACTAAGAATAGCTACTACGCTATGATACGCTATGTAGCATAGCATAGCGTAGCAAATCTACAACCAACAGTCACAACACTGCAAAGGTTTCCAATACATGCAGCAAGACACAACGTAATTTTTTGCTACGAATCGGCAGCTACGCTACACCAAACATGCTATGCTACAAAGCATAGCAAAGTGTGGCAAGCAGTTACGCCACATCAATGCACTCCACCTAATTACACACTTGCTCTAACAGCACAATTACAGCATGGCAGGCTTGTAATTACGGCATAGCATGCTTGCCCAACGGTCATGAAGGCACGTGCAGCATAGACAGGTCAGCATGAGCCCAGAGCACGTGGCATCCAAACCGCATATTTCACGTGCCCTCGATCCTATAAATACCCCAATGGCTATCAAGGTCAAGGGTCTGGTTTTTTGGCCATATCAATCGGCTAATAATTTTGTTGGCTAACAAGAAAAAACGTTAGCACTGTAACCTTGAGCACTCTAACCTCTCTGTTGGGCATTGTAAAGTGTTAGCACTCTCAACTACCATCTCGTTCTGCTTTTCCCTACCATCTTGGTAGGATTCTGCATTTTCGACTCCCGAGTCCATGTTCAAGAATCCAATTGTCTTGCTTTGAACACCCTGGTTACCTTTGTGATCTCTGCGCTTCCCGGTGTCACGCAACCAATTGTATCCATCTCAACAGAGTAAAGTCATAATCTTGAAGCGGTGCATTTCCCTAACTGCATTCTACTTTGCTTTCCTATTTAGCATCGCATTTTACATTTGTTGCCTACATCGTTTATGTTTAAAATATCGTTTTTATGCTATAAAATTTGCTTTCAAATCACACGTTGCAAAATGTTATATTGACACCAACTAAGTCTCTGTCTAATCGACTAGACCGTTCAGGGCGTCCCATTCCTGTCCCATCCAAAATGGCCCTCCCACGAAAATAGGATTACAACTGTCAACGGTCAACGACCCATCAATTTTTTTCTAGCCACCGATATTTTCGATCGCTACAGTAGCGTCTATGGTGTCTACGTAGTTCCCTACTCTCCCTTCTTCTATGGCATGATTCCCTAGAGTGCCCTTATCCTCCATCTTGGTTGTTACATCTGTAACTTTCACTTTGTTTACCCTTATCCTCACAATCTATTTTTCCATGGCTACGTCCAGACACAGAAGGAGAGGGTGAAGGAGAAGATCGAGGTGAAGAAGGAGAACGACCATCACAACAATGTTTACTACCTTCTCTTCGGTGGTCTCTCCCTTGATCATGATTACAATCAGAATGCCCACCTTTTCCATGTGCCCTTGTTCCTTTTTCGGACTCTTTATGTTCATTGGTGTCAACACCTAGGTTGTGAATAGTAGAATGAAGGTTCTCATACACATCCCCTTCGCCAAAGTCAAGGGGAGGAACATCATTATGTGGGTGACTACCTGAGGTAGGTTCATCACCCTCAATTACACTTAAAACATATGGTGCATCCTTAGACCATTCTCCCTTTAAGGACTTATGGTGTCTCTCCTATTGCAAGTCCCTTTGACATTGTGCGTTAATGGGATGATAGTCTCTTGAATCATAGTCTTGTGTAATGTACTATGCATGTAAGTGTTGCATTCCTATTCGTGTGAGAGCACGAAGAAGCATACTTGAGACTGAACAGTCAAGTAGTAACACTTGTTACCTTCCAAGTCACACCAACGTAGTTGTTCATCTTGCTAGAGAATAAAGGCGAATTTGGGTACATATTCATTGGGATGAATATATACCACATGAAACTGTTGAGGAACTAGCAGGTCAATGTCATGTGTATTTTGCCACTGATTGCTTCTTGTGTTAATCCTAGGTGGTGAAGTGCTTTTGTGTGAAGAAGAAGACATCTTGTCTTGTTCAGTGTGCTATGTACTATTACCTCTTCTTAACCAACCCTAAGGATTCATTCCAACGATGTGAATATTTCCTAAGTTCTACTTAGCGCACAAACAACTAAGTCCCTAGCAACGGTGCCAATGATGAGCGACGAGGTACCCCTACGCTCAACCATACAAATACGAGCGTTTTATGCATGATCCGGTTGAATTCTAAGGACTAAGTGCCTATGTGACTGTGTGGAACAATAACAAATTGATTAATCATTATCTTCCCAAACTTACTTGTATGTCACGATTGTATGGTTAAGTAAGCTCGAGGCATATGATACTTATGGCTTTTATGTGTTTTATATCCTGTGCTAATAAGGAGGGAAGAGAGAGATAACTAAGTAGCTAATCTAATTTAACTATTTATTAACTAAGTTCTAAGTACTCCTAACACTAGTATCTATTCCCACTTGTTGTACACATCCTAAACCAGTGCAATGCTGCTAAGATTACCAAACGCTAATCGTTACTGGGTTACCAAGTGCTACATGCATGCTCGAAGCAGTTGTACTAAGTGTATTTAACTAAGAGAGTTCTAGGGAGAGAGATATCATTAATTAACTATGAAACAATTAAATAATAATTATCACTAATTAATCTATTCTGTATGTTGCAAGGTTTATCATAAAGTTCATCTTATTATCGTACACAAACTATGCTCAAGTAGACAATGCTCGAATAAAGATCCATTCACTCTATGACTCCTACTGCGAGCATGTAGAAATAATTCTAACTCTGGAAGTACAAAATGGCAAGAGTTTGGCTAAGGGACTAATTATTTACTATGGAAACCAAGGGCACCACCTCTTATTTATAGATAAGGAGAGAGGCCGCAATATTGAGTATCTGATATCGCATGGTCGATCTGATATCGCAGACGTGATATTGTGAACGTGATATCACGTACACGATATCACGATTCATCAGATAGGTATGTGTCGACACAGCTACAACATTGTAGATGCAATGCAACATTTTCAATGTAATAGCCAGTAGAGACACATCAACAGGGATGCTATAATGTGGATGTGATGTAGCATCTATGATATCTCAACCAAGTGATGCTTCATCACTTTATTTATCATGTATCTTTAATCATCATCACTTTTGCTACACACTCTAATCCAATAGCTGCATCATCATTTGGAACTCCATTTTTTATATTTTTTATGTGATACATAATTTTGTATATTTTTATTTTATTTTTTATGAATTATTTACTAACCTTTTGGGCTATGCATTGTAGGTGTCATGTTCTAGGGGACTACACTATGAACAATGGAGAAAGAATCATTATGTAAGATTATATGTTTATCTTATCATTTTTGGAATTCACATATCATGTTAGACTATATGTTGATTTTTTATTTTTTATATTTATACATAAATCATGTTTATTATGATAATTTTATCTCATTAATGTTACATGACTTAATTATCCCTTTCTTATAATTTATCTTTTATTATTTTATGGCTTTCTTTCCTTAGTGATGTAAGACTTTACTGTAGAAGGTATTTAGAACCCTACACACAGCTATGCAACCTATGAATATATAATTTATGTTTATTTTTGTGTGCATTATTTAGGGACCACCACTTAGGGTGATGATAAGATGCTCATTTCTTAAGTTATAATACTTAGGTTAAAGCTTGGGCAAAACCACTTCAAGGAGGTTAAGCTTTCATTCATCCACTATTCTTGTAGGCCCTCACCTTGACAAGAAAGGAATTGTCCTTTGGGTAATGATTCTTTTATGTGTGCATTATTTTTTGATATAGTTTGTACTCATATTGTTTGTTAGCTATATCTTGAACCATAGTTGTTAGGCTTATGGAACCCTAGTTCAAGAGGTGTTAATGCTGAATTCTCTCAATGGTTTGTTGATCTCTAGGGTTTCTGGTGCGGTTTTTGTCACAAAGTTGTTTATACAAGGAATGATTTCAAGATGGAAAATACTAATGTCTCTCAAACTGTAAAGACTATGAAGTGTTCTAAAGCCTTTGATTTTATTTTACTTTATAATTTATATGAATCCCTGTTAAAAGATATCACTTCATGATACATAATTCTACAAATTATTAGATTTCTTTTCCCAAATAAGGATTTTATATAGTGATTTAGGCAATTTTCAAATACTATGGAATTAATGTTTTGCATGCTTGCTATTTTTACAAATCTTTTTTTCATGATGAATTGGATCATTTTGAAATAGTTAAGAAATCATTGAATCTTACACTTTTAGCGATCACAGTAATCCTTTTATTATTTGGGAATAAAAAGTGAATTTTGATCCTTATTCTGTTGACTATTTAAAAATTCCTTATTAGATTCAATTGAAAAGTATTCCTCTTATTTTTCAAAGTGTTGAAGGTGAAATTGTTGGAAGCATTGGTACAATCCTAAAGGTAGAGTCAAAAACATTACTAGATAGTGTGCAGTGCATATGTTATTTTGAAGAGATTGATTTATGGCAGAAAAAGATAGAATTAAAACTTAAGGCTAGTAATCAATGTTTTCCCAAAAAAATACATATTTGAACTTGCAAGGATGTTGTAGCTATTACCATCATGAAGGTTATGTTATTAAAAATCTATCATATTCTTAATAAAAAAGTTGTTTGTGAGAAGAAAAAACAAAAAAAATTTAAAAAATGCAAATAATGGTTGTTTTAGTAAGCATAAATAAATTCTTCTTCAACAAGTTCTCAACCTTTTACTAATCCTTTTAATTCTAAAGATGTCAGTAAACTCTTGATGTATAAAAAGAGCTCCTCTTTAGAAAACAAAAAATTTTAGTAGGGACCAATAATGAAAATACTCATGTAGATAATTTCACTTAGCATAACATGAAAAGAAGAGGTCTACAAATACTACTTTCAATTTAAAAACTCCAAATGTATCTCTTTCTCTTTCTACTTCTACTACTATTTCAAGTGTTATTTACCAAAAAATGTGCTTTCACCTATTAGTGACATGGATTGTTAGACAAATGTTGAGTTTAAAACATTAAGAATTGATGTCTCCTCGCTTACATATTAATGTTAGTTTTATCATGGAATGTTTGGGGCCTTTCTGATAAGTCTTAAGCAAAGATTCTTAAGGAGTATCCTTTAAACTAGCATTTATCTTCAAATTTTTGTTTTCTATTAGAAATTAAGATTTTATCTCATGATATTCGTTTTTTTAGTAAATGCATTTTAAAAAATTACATTATTTTTTCTACAACTCATGAAGTTAATAACAAAGATTTTGTTATTCTTGTTAATAAAAATTAGACTAGAAAATTTATAAATTTTAGATTTGACAACCTTGAAAGAGTTATTTGAACTATTTATCATATTAAAAAAGGTAACTTTGGACTCTTTAATATTTATGCTTCGAATAATTTAAAATATCAATAAGAGGTTTAGAAATATCTTCTATTTCTATCTACAATTTTTTTTATTATTGGAGGTGATTTCAATATGGTTGAAAGTTATTTAAATAAACTTGGTGGTCTTTCTCCTAATATGTTTTCTTAAGAAAAAAATATTGGTGTAATTTCAAAGAAAAATATTTTCTTTTTGATGTTAGCTCTTTATTCCCATCTCATTTAAATGAGAAGCATTATACTTGGTGTAATTATCAATAAAGAAATGATAGAAATTATTGTCAACTTGATAGACTTTGTATTTTTAATGTTTTCTTTTGGAAACCTACAAGGAAAGTAGAAGTGCATATAGATGCTACTTTGTTAGATCATTTTCTTATTAGAATTTTTCTCTTTGGTATTAATTCTTCATCTTTTCAAAAGAATAAGCTTTTTGTATGAATAATAATATGTTCATAGGACCTAGTGAAACAAATATTTTAAAGTCTTTATGAAATACAAAAAAAATCCTACTAGTGATATTGGTTATATAGACTAGTCATAATAAACTATTTTCAAAGTCAATAATTATGACTCTTTCAATGCAATGTTTGTCCATCACCTATAAATATGTGCCTACTAGCCGCCTTGATGGAAAGTCTAGATTTCAGTAGTAGCAAAGCTCTTGCATTTTTTCCATTCGAAAGTTAGAATTTTTTTGTTGAGTGCTCGCAGCAAGAGTCATTAAGTGTATAAATCTTTATTTGAGCATTGTTGTACCTAAGCACAATAGTGTGTGCAGCAATAAAGATGAGCTTTCTAATAAACTTTGCAATACTTTGGATAGATTAGCTATTTTATTTATGCATTTAAATTTTTGAATTATTTATTAAATGTTTTCAATTAGTTATCAAATATTTTCCAGTTATTACGTTAATGAGACAATTAAGCAAAATAAATTACACACATAAGTATGACCACTTCAAGCATAACACGTATTTGCTTGGTAATCCCAGCAACGTTATCACTTCGTACGCCCAGTAGCATAGTGTTTCGTTGCCTAGCAATGGATGCATAGGTTTAGGACATGTACGAAAAGAGGGAACAGATACTTATGATATGGTTAGTTAAATGATTAGTTAATTAAACTCTTTTTATCTACATTTTGAGCACCAAAATATAAAACACAAAATGATAAAAATCGAATGCCTTAGTTACACTTAACCATACCAATGTACATCACAAGTGTGATTGGGAGAACAACGATTGACCTTAAGGCTAGATTCACTTCCTAAAGGACTAGTGTACTAGAAACAATAAAGTTCATAGAATTCAACTGAGTTGCATGTGAATGCTTCATCATTCGTATGGCTAGGCATAGGGATACCTGGCCACTCATCATTAGCATTGTTGCTAGGGACTTTGTTTGTGAAATGTGCGCTATTTAGGTCTAAGTGAATATCACTAATATCATTGTACAAACTTAAAGGTCCATATCATTCCCACTATACATAAAAATTATAAAAGCACATTGATAATTTCATTTTGTTTTATAAAATGTCTTCTTCTTCCCATAACCCTAAAGATACTAAACCATTGGTCCCATAAGAATGCAAGGTGATCTACACTCATCCAGATGAGCTTGTGTTGAATTTCACCTTCATCCTACATTAAGATGAACAAATGCGATGGCATGATATGGAGTGCAGTGTCATTTTGCCTCCTAATAGATCTGTGCCTAAAATGCTATTTAAAATCCTTAAAAATTTGGGCATAGAAGATCTTCACAAAGAGCACGTTTTGGATAGATATGACACTTGGGACTATTGTCCCACTAAAACAAAACATAAGTGAAATAAACATCATAAGAAACTCCATGAAGCTACAAATGGGAAACATTACACTAAACCCTTGTTCCTACTAGATCAAGAGGAAAATGAGGATCCTCCCTTAGAAGGTTCTCAACATGAAGATTCTTCACCCCCTGCTAATGATGATGAGGGTATGAACTTAACCTTATGATCAACTATTCATAAATCGGGTTTAGAATAGAGTGATAGCTAAGGTAGGGACTTGGGTGAACATCACAATAACATGGGATCTAATGATGAAGATTGTAAAATATGTAAGAGTGGTGGTGGACACTACGATGGAAGTGGTGGTCCACCTTCCTCTTCATCCTCTTCATCCAATTCCAAAAATTCCTCTTCATCTAACAGTTCTCATGGAAGCTACTATCGAAACAATTGTGATGAAAGTAATCAATGAAATAACAATAACCATGAAGGCCACCAAAATCAAAGGGGTGGCCAAAACCATCATTAGCATCATCAACATAGTGATAATGATGAACCTTTATTGGTGACTCAAAGTATGCTTAACATTGTGAAGGCAGTAAAAATTTCAACTATGCATATGAAGGATAGTTGGATCAAGCACCTAGATATGAAAAATATTCCAAGATTTGAGGGGGATACAATTTTGATTCGCAGACACATCTACAAACTTTTCAAGATGCCTGTGCCTTACAAAACATCAAGAATAAGTAGTAGAAGCTCAAACTTTTTCCAAGCACACTCATTAAGAAAGCTGAAAGTTGGTATCAGTCCTTAGAACTGAAATCTATCCAATGATGGAGTACCATGGTAGAACTGTTCAATGACAAATATCAAACGTACTCTAGAGTGTCTAATCTAAGAAGGAAAATCCAAGGCTAGAAATAAGGAGCACATGAACCCTTGGATGCTGCCATAGGCTGATACTGAAACACCGTGAAAATTACGGGTCGGCCTCAGGCAAAGATTCGTAATTTGAGCGAGAACACGCTTCAAATTGTCTAAGGACAAGTTTACGCTCCATCACGCACGGCAGCGTAATGAGCGTAATAAGCTCCAGGACAGTTCAAAGCAAAATCCAGAGAAACACGACGGGTTGGCACTTGTTCTCGCAACGCTTAAACAACTGATCTTTACGCGCGTTACGCCACGATGCGTGCTCGTGCGTAGATCAGAATGCAAGCACGCGCTCATTACGCTTCATCACGCACAGCTGCGTGATGAGCGTAAGTTACACTTTGATGGCACTCCACCACGGGTAGCTGCGTAGAGAGTGTATGTTACATTTACGCTGCGTCACACACAGTTGTGTGATGAGCGTAAGCGCGTTGTTGTTACACCTAGGTTGCGCTCATACATGCAACACAATGCGAATGAGCGCAAACGCAGCCGAGACAGCCTATCATGGGCCTGCACTTTACACGCACAGCACGCAAACGAGCGTGTTGTGCGTAGTCGCAGTCCGACTCAAAAGAATCACGTTAACAAGATCCGCGACATTCGGGCCCACATCATCAGGGTTGCGCGTGTCGTGGCCTATAAATACCCCGGCTGACAAATATACAAAAGGGGGGGGGGAATTTGAGGAGTTGGCGAGTTGACAAGTTAACAAACCAGAGCACCAGAGCACTTATCGCTTTTCGTTGGCAGCAGATCAAGAGGACAAGAGCATTTTCTGAGCAAGGGAACACTTATCGCCTTGAACAGAGAAACAAGAGCAACCTTTGGTAATCGCTGCAAACACCATCCTTTAGCAGAAGCAGAACATAGCACGCCTGAGCCCTAACAGCAGATCTACCCGAAGCAAAGAAGCAGAACGGGAATTGCGGAGTCGTCTTGCCCAGTTAGCAGGTTCTATCGTTCAAAATATCGATGGACTTCAGAGTTTGACCATTCCTGCACCTAAGCTTTGAGCCTACAAGGTAGATCAGACTTTTGTCCAGACAGTTTTTCTTGTTGTTTTGTGCTCATTTTGTATCCAGTTGTTGGGAGTTCTCTCCCGTTGTAACGTAATATACACGCAAGTATACACCCGATCCAGCATTGAAACATAGATCTTTGATCTTTGCGACGTCCATGTTTTTTCTCTCCCGATTAGCATCTTTTTGGCGTTTTGGCGTTATCTTCGTAACGTTTCATCTATGTCGTTGTCTTCCCATTTTACGATCTCTCGTACCGAATCACGGCAATCATCATCGCTTTTTACTGACCCGTAAGTCCCTGTCTGATCGACAAGACCGTTCAGGGCACCGCGGATTCATTTTTTTCAGCTTAACCCTCACGCGGATCCGTGGTTAAAACTGTGTACACGGAATTTCGG
>MNCI01004353.1:0-37918 GCA_015680685.1 Gnetum montanum
TCAAGTCGTACTTGAACGCACTAGGAAAGCAGTAAATGAACGCAACAATAAATGAAACCACGTGCTGCAAGGTTTATCCAATCAAGTTTGTCTTTATTGCCGTACACAACTTGGGTTCAGGTTACAAGCTGCTCGAATAAAGAGCTGTTCACTCTAGGACTCCTACTGCGGGCACATGGGGAAAAATTCTAACTCTGGAGTGATCAATCTGCCAGAGCTTCGCTAAACTAGCCAGGATTGGGAAATGAAGGGAGTGCCACCTCTTATTTATAGATATGGCGGCGGGACGCGATATCGCGTACGCGATATCGCAGGGTAAGACGCGATATCGCAGCACATGTAAGTCGCGTCTCATCATACATGGAAGTGTTAGACTTTTTGTACCATTATCTAGGGGCTTGCTTCAAACCATACAAGATTCTATTTAACCTATAGACCAAATGTTTTTATTTCCACTTATATCCCTTTCTTCAGGTCACCATTCAGGAAGCCAATTTTTATGTCTAATTTTTCCAATTCCAAGTCAAACTAGCAACAAGAGATAAAATTACACATATGGAAGAATGTTTTAAAATAGAAAAGAAAATCTCTATGAAGTCTATATCTAGTTTTTTGACTAAAACCCTTTACAACCAATCTAGCTTTATAATGTTTCTGTCCATTGGCCTCATCTTTAATTTTATACATTCATATGTTAGACAGTGCATGTTTACCATGTGATAAAGGAACAACATCCCAAGTTTGATTATGTCTCAGAGCATTCAACTCTTCTTTCATTACAACTACTCATTTATTCACATTAGCTAAAGACATGGATTCCTACAAAGTCTCAAGTTTTTCCTTATTAGTATACAAGATGTAATGCAAAGATTGGGAATACTTGATAGAAGGTTAGGAGGGGTAAGTAGATATCCTAACCTAATGCACAAGAGTATTCAAATTATCATCCTCATTTTTTGAACTATCTTACAATTATTATTTTAGTAAAACATTTCTCTTATCATTATTATCATTAGGAACATGTTCAATTTTTAAATCATGATCAAATGATTTCATAAAAGGGCTAAAATTCGCTCTTTGGTTTAGTTGTTGTTCTTGTTTCCTATAAAACTTTAAGTTTTCATGAAAAATAACATTACATGACTTGAATACTTTCTTATTGGCAAGATCTTATAATCTGTAACCAAGATTATCATTGTCATATCCAGTGAAAATACATCTACATGCATGCCCATTAAGTTTAGCTATATTTTACTGATGGGCATAAGCTTCATAACCAAAGACCCTTAAGTGAGAAAGGCTAAGTGCTCTCCCACTCTAAACAGATTTTGGTACCTTGCCTTGAAGAGTTGTATGAGGAGACTTGTTAATTAAATAAGCAATAGTTATTACTGCTTCAATCTAAACTTGTTTTCGAGCATTAACTTGCTGCAACAAGGAACACAACCTCTTCAAAACAATTCTATTATACCTCTTAGCTAAGCCATTATTTTGTGGAGTATATGGCAAAGTTTTAGTATGAAAAATTTCATTTTCCCTATAAAAATTCTCAAACTTGTTGGAGGCATACTCCCCTTCGTTATAGTCATAAGATGTTTGATGCTACAACTAGATTCTTTCTCAACTTTAAAAATAAATTCTTTGAAAACATTAAAAATTTTATCTCTCAAAGATACTAGAAATAACCAAATCTTTCTACTAAAATCATCTATAAATGTAACAAAATATAAAGCGCCACCAATTGATCCAACAAACAATGGACCAACAACATCCAAATAAATCAAATCTAACTTAGAATTTCTTTTATTATTAGAACTAGATCTTTTGAAGTTTACCTATTTAGATTTTACTATTGCATAGTCTTTACAGGAATCTAACAAAATAGATTTGAAATTAGAAAGTATTTTCTTCGAAGTTAGCATCTCCATTCTTGTTTTGCTAAGATTTGTAAGTCTCGTATGCCAAAGAGACATGTCCTTCTCGTTGGCAATAGCAACAGTTGCTTCCATTGCACTTGCATGTAGTAAATATGATGTTCCTTCTTTGTTATGACATGCAAGAATCATGGAACCCTTCACAATCTTCTAGCTACTAGCTCCAAACAAAATAGAATAACTAGCAGTATCAAGCTATCCAACAAAGATCAAGTTCTTTGAAAGCTATAGCACATGAAAAACCTCATTCAACAGTAGCTTCCTATCATTTGAATCATGTAACATGACTAAATTAATTCCTTTAATGTCACAATGTTTGTCATCACCTAGAAAGATGCATTGATTTGCAACTTTTATGTAGGTGCAAAACATTGAAGCATCTTGACACACATGGAATGAAGCTCTTGAATCCAAAGTTTGGACATTAGAATTGAAGTACTATGAAATGTTCATGGTAACATCACTTGCAATAAGCATGACATTTACTTCTTTATCATAACTTTGATCTTCATCATTTTTTATGGTCCTACTATCTTTGTCCTTTATTACTACCTTCACTTTTTGCTTGCATTTATTCTTCAACGCATAATCATTCTTGTGAAGATGACCTTTCCTGTAGCAATACCAACATTCAAGGTCTTTATTTGTAGACCTTCCTTTGCTTCTACTTTGACTATGTTCTTTATATCTATCTCCATTTTGAGAATGTCCCCTTTGGACTATAGAGGCTTCATTAGTTACAGGAGAATCCATGGTTTTAGTCTTTTTAGCATCTAGCAATTTCAAGATCATAGTGTTAAGTGATGACAATGTCTTGGAAGCAGCCATTAGGGTAGTTCAAATAGTCTTTCGCAAATTAGGCAAAGAACTGAGTACAATAACAACCCTTAGATCTTCTTCAAACTTGATACCCAAATTATCTATTTAAGTGAAAAAGCTATTCATGCCATTTAAATGGCTTTGCAAGGATGTCCTCTTCTTTATCTTAATCTTAATCTTGAAAACCCTGTTAATAGTATAATGTTAATTCATTCCAGTGGATTGATCATACTTTTTATTCAGAGTTTTCCAAAGTTTATGTGCTTGGAAGATTCCTCTGTATGTTTGCAATGTGTTGCTACTAAGACATAGGTGTATGGTTGTGAGAGCCTTCCTATTGAGCTTCTTCCATTTTGCATTAGGATATTTCTTTTGCTGGTTAACATCTCATATGATAGATTCAACCTTAACGTTATCCTTAAACTTGAAAAGAATGTCATAATTCTTGGAGAAAAGAACATCCTCCATCAAGATATTCTAATTTTCCCTATTCTCAATTTCAACTAATCTGTCTATCATTGCCAAGCATTCTATTTCTAAGAGCCAAAAACACGAATTACACAAAATCACATAAACCGTATAGATGTGATACAGATGCCACTCACTCTATTGTGCCACATCGACTTGTTATAAAGTACAACTTAGGAAAAATCTTACATCAAACAACAAAACTACATAGACAAATATTGAGAATAATAATGGAACAATGAAGGAACAAAATGCATGAAAAATTAGAGAAAGCAAATAACACAATGATTTACGTAGAAATCCTATGTAGGAAAAATCACAAGAATGGACATAGAGCTCTTTATTTTTTCAAGGAGCTCAACAATGATTACAACCAACCCCCTAAGCACCTTATATAGGTTTAGGATTTCAAGCTAACTCGCATATAATTCACCCTTTTTCTTTCATTCACTTTTAGTTAACTATTTCAAGTGACTTTACATAAATTCTATTTACAACATTGTTATTTTTTTTTATACAAAATGGTCAATGTTCAAAGATAAGGTTATAACAAATATGGCTTTACACATCAACAAAGTGGTGTGGGAGGGCACTGGGTAAGGTAACATGTAAAGTATGGTGCCTCACTAGGTGTAGCAACACACTAGTTATACATCACCACCCTTTTGAAACAAGTTCAAACTATAGGTTTAAGTGCACACAAATAATTCCATGCATCGGGCCCTTACATAGAGATACAAAATTGCCATTAGATGCCTCATCAATTGTGTTCTGAACTTTTTATTTATTATTAACGTTTTGGGGGTTCTACACTCCACTCAATTTGAGCCACACTTAGTGCATTGTTCTATTTCTTTGTAAATTATTTTAGTTTTGATACTCCCTGTTTTTTTTTTTAATTTTTCAATGAACTAAAATTCAAATTAAAATTTTATTACATTTGTAATAGAAATATACATGCTATGAGATTTGAAAACATCATTAAGAAAATTCTAAACAAATCCACTAAATTTGCAATTGTAATATTCCATCTATGTTTAATATGCTTAAACATAAGACATTGTAGGAAAATGTGGATTCCTACAATGCTATTTGTGCTGCCCAACTCTCATATTAGTACTTAGTGCTTAATTCTTAATTCTTAATTCACCAAATAAAATGACTAAAAATTCAAACTATAATAATAATTTTTTTGAGGCAAAGCAACTTGAGGTTGGTAGGTAGTGCAACCCCTACCCACACAATAGGGTAGATGTGACCCACAAATGAAAAGGGTCCTACCGCAAAGCTCCACTACTGCCACACTTGGAAGCATAGACAAGAATTGAAACCACAATCTCCTAGCTAAAAAATGAATATCTTGATCATTTGCCCTCCACCCTTGGGGCAACTACAAATATTTTGAATATCTATTATTAATATATTTAATTATTTTATCAAAAGATACCAATCATGTCCCTAACCTTACCCCAATTACATAAGGTTAATTACATCATTTCTTTCATCACCTATTCAGCTCAGGTAAGGTCTAAATCAACATTCATTCTTAAATCGTCAAATGTTATGACTGAAAATTCAAATTGCAGCACTAATTTACATATTACCTTAAATTTCGTTTTGATAATTAGTACATAATATATACATCTGCCTCATCGAGTTGAATTTATAGGGCGAATCCTCGGAGTGTTTTGGGGCGATCATGCCGCATTAATTTGCCGAGTTTTCGGTTGATAAGTAACACAAAAGAAAAAGCCGCCGAAAACATTTTTACCAAGCCATCGTCTATACCGTTGGAAACCTTGTCGCAATCTCCTACACTTGCCTCTCTCATCATCGCCTATAAATATTACGTTATGTGGAAAGCCGACAGGTCCAAAACAAATGTTGCATTGTTGCTTGTTTGGTTTCTCAATTTGTCCATCGTTGTCGAACACTGAAAATAGAGTACTTTCCGAAGCCAGATCTACGCGTCTGGAAATCTTTCAGAAAGTAAACGCCGTGGATTTTCCGTGTTCTTCAATGAAATTGCTTCAAAGCTCAACGAATCGGTACTTGCAGCAGATATCAAAGTGTACCAGCTAAAAGTCTGCATCAAAGTTATGTGAAAACGGTTGAGGTTTCAAGACACGTTTGCTTGGAAAGCTTTGTGAGAATCCGCACTGTTTACACTGGACTCTACTGAAACCGGTTACTTTCAGCCTTCAAGCTTAAGTTCAATTAACGCTCAAAGATCTGTCGATTGCCTTTAGACCGGTATGCTAATCTTTAGTTTCTCGGGCCTTTTTGTTTCTTATTTTAAATAAACAAATACAGCGGCTACGAATGTTTGGGATTCCGTGTTCTTTGATGACTTCATTTGTACTAAAACCATTATTTAAAACATTCTTTGACCGTTTGTTTAACGTTTTCGAGGCTCAGAAGCAACGTTCTATGTAAGTGAAATTTGTTTCCTAGTTGGAATTGACCTTGACTTAAGGTTATGAACTCCTTTGTATCTTCTCAGTTGTTCAAACATTGCCTCTGACGTTTTGTTTTGGATGCCACGGTGCTTTGACTGGGAAGAAGCTTCATTCGAGAAATTTTGACTTGAAAGGAGACTTTCTTGAGGATATGTTCTCATGAAGCATGCAAGAAGGGAGGAGCAACATGGTTCTGGCTTTGTAATGAAAGAGAAAGTGGGGATATGCAGAGCCTATACTCGTCGGCAGTGCGTGATGGCCTTGGTGCAGCAGAGGATGTAACTACCACCGATGAGGTACTTATTCTTCCTTTACCACAGCCTGTTTCCGTTTAAATTTGCAATATGTTGATTTTTGTTACTGGTAAACTGAAAGATTTGCTTACATAATTCAAATGAAGGGCTTTTAAGCCATTGCTTAATGGTCTTCCATTCCAGAGTTTTGACCTCCAAAATTCTAGTTACGCCTAGTTTGCCGAAGAGGACCATGTTTCTGTTCGAGTTACTTAATAGGGTCCAATGCATTTTTGTTCATGTCCATATCTCTTCCATCATGCTCCTTCGATAATTTTCCTTCTAATGGATAGTTTTTTGTATTGTTTAGAAAGTTAGCATCAATCATTGAGTACTTTGGTGGAATTTTTTTATTAAGATTTACCGGAAATTACATTAGTAAAAATGCACCTAGCAATGGAGGCAATGATGGAAATTGCAATCACAGATGCATTGAAGGAGCAAGATGAGAAAAAGGGTAAAAAAATTAAGTTTTGTTGGTATTCCAGAGCAAAAGGGTGAAAGCAATGAACAATTGGTTATGGAAGTTGAGCAAATTATTAAAGATATGCATATTACTTCAAAGATTGATCTGACAGTTAGGGGTGTTGGTGATAGGGTGAAAAACCTTGCTATGTTATTGTTAAGTTTCATGATGTGGAAGATGAAAGGGTTTGCTTGAAAGCATTGTAGTCATTTGAAGCAAAGCAATCATAGGAACAAAATTTGGAGATATGAAAATCTCACGAAGAAGTAACTTGTAGAAAGAGCTGAAATGGAAAAAAGTTAAAGTTGCACATGAAAATGATTTTGTTGCATATTTGAATGCTAACAATGTGGTAGTTATTACAAATAAGAAATATTCAAATTTTTTTTTTCAAAAACAGAGTCTCTTTACATTGTGGTTTTATTAATATTTACAGTAGCATTGCAAAAGAAATTTGTTTTCATATTGGTTTCTTGGATTGTTTTGATATTTTTGGTTTAGTAGAAACATGGGAAGATGAGGGCTCCGAAGATTTTGCTGTTCTAGGTTTTATTGAAATTTTCATAAAGAATATTAGAGAAGGTAGAAGAGGAAGGCCATATGGAGGAATTTTTTGCTTAATTAGAAATTCTTTGAAGCAGTTTGTGCAACTACATAAGATAGATGATCATAAACAATATATTTGGATAAAAATCCATCACTAGCATGGTTGCACTTTTCTTGCTTTTTGTTATTTTGTCCCTAGAGAAGGTACACTCCACAATAATGCAGGTCTATCTAAAGAGTATCCTTTTCAACATTTAGAAATAGATATTGGAGATTTTAGAACAGAAGGAGCTGTTTTTATTTGTGGAGATTTTAATGCTAGAGTGGGCTCATAGCAAACTGAATTTATTTAGTGGTAGTGATAATGCTGGCATAGGCATTGATCCAGATCATTCTTGGCTTTGACACTCTGAAAACAACATTATTAATAAAATGGGACAACAATTTTTAGAATTGCCAAAGGCTCTAGATCTTCTCATTTGCAATGGTCTTATAAGGTTTCCACATTTTATAGCATTCACTTTTACAGGACCTCAAGGTAACTCAAGTATCGATTTGCTTTTATCATCTATTGCAAATATTCAGTATATCACAGAATTTAAATTAGGAGATGAGTTGGAGGAATCATGTCATTGTGATTTAGACTTTATGTTATAAATCAATGTGTTTCATGATGTTAAAAAAAGGAAGAAAAGGAATATATACCAAATGTGAATCACATTAGAGGCTAAAGAAAAAGATAAGGAGGTGGTACAAAATTAGTGGAATACTGAAGAACATATTAAAGAGTTGAAGCAAATATTAACAGAGGTAGCTAAACAAGTTACTAATGATTGCAAGACTCACACTCAGAAAAATTGATTTGAAGATGATTGTGCAGGCTAGAAGAGACATTAAACCAACTAATAGAAATTAAAGACAAAATTGGATTGGGCGGTACAAATGCTTAATCGGGAAAAAGAAGAGAATTGTTGTCTAAGAACAACAAGAACATCTTACGTACATGATTAAAAAGGAGCCTAACAGTTTTTGGAAATATTTTCAATGCAAAGTGTCTCTATCACTTAATTTCTCTTTTCATGAAATTTGTGCATTTTAAAATACTCTATTTTTAGGTGAAGCTCTTAATTACTATTTTAGTTCTTGTCATGATTCTATCCAATTTACTCTGAATGAAGTAATAGAAGGCATTAATAGATTGGCAACTAGAAAAGCTGTTTGATTTTGATGGTTTGTATGGTAAATTGCTTAAATGGGCAGGGACTTCTATTCATAAAGAAATTTATCATTGACTAATTTTGGTTATGAAGAATGGCTTGAATCAACGATGGAAAGTCAGCAAGGTAGTACTTTTATATAAACAAAAGTGATAAAAATATTTGAACAACTATTGCATGATAGTTATAACTAATATTTTTGCTAAGTTTTTAGGCACTATTCTTGAGAAAAGACTTACACTTGGGTAGAAGATAATAACATAAGAATAATGTGTCAGGCTGGTTTCAGGCAGAACCATTCCACAATTGACCACTTAGTTACACTTAGATATTGTATGGAAGCTGCAACAAAAGTGTAACAAAAAATTGTTTATTTGCTTTGTTAACTTTGTAAAGGCATATGATTCAATGATTCATAAAAAGTTGTGGTTGTGCCTAAATAGTGTAGGTATCCCTACAAAGTTGATGGTAGTAATACAAAAGTTATATGAAGAAGTCATCATTGAGTTTAAAGATAAGGATTCACAGGAAAATTTTTAGTTTTAGTGCAATATTGGAGTGAAGCAAGGCTGTCCTTCATCCCCAACTCTTTTTGGCCTCTTTATTGATGAGTTGCAAAATTGGATCCGTACAGACAATCATAAGCATGCTATCAAGATTGGATCCCATGCAGTGAACCTACTTCTTTAGGCAGATGATGCAACTTTAATATTTCTGTTTCTAAGAAAGGTATGCAAAATATGTTGCAAATTCTAGAAAATTTTTGTTTTTATTTTGGCCTTTAAGTCAATGTGGAAAAAACAAAATGATGATATGGGGTACAAGAAATACAGATTTTAATTTTACTTTTGAAGTTTCAAAGATAGAAATAGTGAAATCTCTTAAATATTTGGCTCGCCATTATACAAGCAATTACAAATGGGATAATTGTATCAAGGAGAAAATAGCATGAGGAATTAAAGTTCTATATGCTCTTAAAAATAAATGCAAATCATTAGGATTATAGGGTTGAAAGTTTCAAAAACAAATATTTCAACTTGTTATTTATCCTATAGTGTTGTATGGATGTACTGTGTGGGGGCCAGGCCATAGTGCAAAAAATTGGCAAGCTATTGAAAGGGTGCAAACAATGTTTTTATTAGATGGATTGAAGGTGAAGGTACAAACACCTTATCATATGTTACTTTTGGAATGTGATTTATTTCCATTAGAAGTTGAAGCTCTTTGTCAATTCATCGGTTCTATTTATAGTTTGCTAGGAACTGAGCAAGCCAAAATTTCCAAAGTAGTTCTTGAAAACACAAAAGAACAAGGTTGGTATTTTCAGGGAATGCAATGGCTAAAAACATGGAGACTCTGATTGGAAGCATTACAACATAACCCTAAACACATAAGTAACTTAGTTAAACATCAAATGCTGAGAAAAATATGGTCAAATGTGGAAGGAAAGAAAAATTTTTACTTGGAGCATATTAGAGGTAATCAACTTGATTCAAGAGTTTTCTATCTTAACTCTACCATTCCAATCAGATCTTGTAGTTTAATTAGTAAGCTTTGTTTGAGTCCACATTGATGTAGGATAGAAAGTGGGAGATGGATTAATCTTCCTAGAGAAGAACATACATGCAGGCTTTGTGGATCTACAGCACTCGAGGATGAGTACTATGTCTTTTTTATTTGTCCTTTAACTGATCATCTCTGCCAAAAATATAACATTGCAACAGAAAGTTTGTGTGATTTATTTTTGTTACATCCAGTGGCTCTTCGCCACTTTGTTGAATCTATTTTTATTTTCCATGAGATGAAAGTACTGTCTGTCCAATAGATCATTTTGGTCTACGGATATAATAAAATTTTAGTTTCAGTTTCATATTTTAGGGATTCAGTGAATATAAGAATTTTCCTGCTGTTCATTCCAGCTGGCTATGCTGAGATGCAAAGAAATTGGGGTAAAATAGAATGACTGAACTGCACCTGCTTACTGATCTTGTTCAAGAGACCCTAGGGATCATCAGGTTTTCATGTTGAAGTAATCAAGCGGTTCCGTTATAGGTTTACTATAAAGTGCTTTAGTTTCAGTTTTACTGTTCTCAAGTTCTGAGATGTGTTGCTTACATTTGAAGATTGGTTTGTTTATCTCAAAATTTTCACCTTTCAACCGCAATAATTTCAGTTTTTTAATATCTTAACCCCTGTTGTGAAACCCAGACTCACAGCTGAACTTGCTTTCTTTACAGAGCTTGGACCTTGTGAGTACTCATGAGTTTCAAATGTGTTTGATAAAGAAGTCCAAAAAATAAAAAAATGTATTTAAGCCTAATTAAGCCCAATTAAGCCCACCAAATGAAACTCAAGAAGAGCACTGGTCAGATTTGAACTTTGCAAGTACTTGGCAAGTTTTTCTGAATTTAACCGCAATGGTTAGAACCTTGCTGAAATTCTAAATCCTTATAACAGTATTTTCTTAGTATTTATGAAACTGAAACTGAACACGTTTTAATTACATACATGAACCTTGGAAGCTCTTTGAATATAAGTATAAACTTTTTGGATAATATGATTCAAGTTAAAAGCTCCTGTGAAAAGATGTGAGAAGTATCAAAGCAAAAGTATATTGGATTTATTCTTAATAAGTGCTGTTATTATCTCAAGATAGCAAGTTATTCAAAAGTTATGAACTTGGTTAGGTAGAACAGGAAGAATAGCAACTTGGATTATGCTTTTCAGTGATTCAAAGTTAATGGAGAAGTCTTTCCTAGCTATTTGTTCATTTTGTTATAGTTTCGGTAGGGATTGGCAAATCATTTCTTTTAAGTTAGTTGTTTAATGTCTTGATGACCTTTTTCTTTTCTTTTATGAGAATAGGAAAAATAATTTTAAATATTTATAAATCTCCTAATGATTTGTGATTGTATGTGTGTCTGTCATATTCTTAATGAGAAAATTTAAATCCTTTCTTTGTGCACTTCTCATTTCTGAGCTCTAATTATGATGTCTGAAGAGGTGAAGAAAACAATGAGCCAGCATTTCATAGTTAGAGAGCTCATAACTCTTTATTAAGAAATTTCAGAAATTTTCATCTCTAACATTCTCAGGTTTGTAACCGCACTAAATTGTAATAAATATAAAATCAATTCTTTATTTCCATTTTACCACTAAATTGGGTGATCCATTTACGTATTTATTTGATGATAGCTTTTATGACCCATTGTCTACTTGACATGAATGTGGCCATATATTTTTACTGTTCCCCAGGTGAAATTCGTACACTTGAATTTTAGTTATAAACAAAATTCCCTTACCATTAAGTGAAGGTTTGTGTATACCGATTGTTGTAAACAATATAATGTCAACTGGATAAGTATAATTAGGTTGGGAGCTAATTAGTAAGCATCTCTAGTTATGAGGACATGGATTCAATCCTGATTCAAACACAGTTGAGGTTCATTGGGTTATGTAGCTCATTTCTCAATATACAATATGATTTATTTTAAAACAAAAATATTTGTTTTGATTGGTAAAACATGACTTAATGGATAGAGTGTTTTGCTTACAAATATTATTGTCGAAGGAAAGAAATCATTGAACATTTGAAGGAATATAAAGCACTCAAGATAGAGTATGGTGACTAGCAGTAAATAGTTGGAAAATGAATGTGGAATACAAAATGAGAGTTGACTGCTTAGGTCTTTGAATTTTATGAGATTATAATTTCTTTTTTTAAGGATAGGAATGTAGTGGTACATTGAGATGATTATCCTATTTTTTGTGTTATCACTATTAATAGTTTACCCAATGGAACTTTGTTAATGTCTTTTAGTTTATTTTTAAGATCCCAAGACTTTTGTGGTTGTACTTAAAATCTTATGTCATTAATAAAATTTTCTTTTTATCTATTCAAGGTAAAAATTCATTCAACTCTATATGTGACATTTGGGGGCATGGTAGAAATAAATAGGTTAGCTGTATACCAAACTGGGAAAATCACTTGAGAAAAGATGCATAAACTAATACGTTGTAAATGCAGTCTAGCAAACCTAATTTGAATAAAAGTAATGATAAGGATTGCAACAATGAATATATTAGTATACACATCCTAATGAATTCTGTAAAGGAAGGAATTGAAGCAAACACCACAATCCTTATCCCACATCAGCTGCATAGATCAGCTTTCAGGGCCTTCTTATATGCAGCATTGTTACTCTTGCCAACTTACTTTACTACAAAACAGTTCATCACACTGCAATATTGCACGTTGGCTAACCAAGGGATCCAACAAACATTAGACAAAACTAACAATTCAGTCACCATTAATGTACACAAGAACAACAGTGGTGGTAGTAGAGAAAATAAATGGAAATGCAGTCTGATATATATACATTGAAAATGCATTTGCAGCAACTTTGCTTAACCAAGTTCTTAATTTTCCACAAGTGCTGTTGCAATTGGGTATGAGGATTTCTTCTGAGAAATTTAGATCTTGTTATGTTAGGATTGCAAAATCCAGTATTTTTTTTTGGAAAAATTTGGGTTATATTAATCTGAAACACCATTTACATTAGTTATCCAATCCCAAAAATGAGGGGAGAGCCCTCTCCTCACTCGCCAAAAACCCCTTCAATCAATGACAAGGAGGGGGATCAAACTTTCCCCCCCTTCTGTACCCCCTAGTACAAAAATTGAGTTGGCAGGACACCCTCCTGGGCCCTCCAACTTGATTCCCACAAAAGAAAAAACAAGCATCGTCCCAAAGGCAAAGCAACAAAAAACACCCACCTAGTTGGAACCATGTCCCAAAATACACAAGTTATAAGTGGAATGACAGCCTTGTACAGCTGCATAAGTTTTGTTCCTGGCCATGAATGGCATCCAAAACCACTCTATGTCGTTCAGTGTCCACGAATGTTGTTGCCTACTGGAATTCCTTGAAAGCTTCCTCTTTTCTTGCACACTTGACCACGTTCCCTTCTTTGTCTGGGTGCAGCTCCTGCCCCCCATTGCCTGATATGTTGCCTTAGCGCTCCCCATGGTGTGTTGCACCCAATATTTATGATTACAGAGGGGCAACGCCCCTCCTTGAGCCAAGAGCATGCACTGCTTTCGTGCACCTGATCCAGCTGCTCTTGGATTTGGGCTGCCTCTTGCTCCTCCTCCCGATGCTTCTGCTCCTCCCGTGCACATGCCTCCTCTTGGAGCTTGATCTGGATCCTTTGCTTGAGTTCCTCTTCCATTGCATGCATAGCTGCCGCCTCCATCAGATGACGGCAGATCCTCTCCATGTTTCCACAGAGCAAGCTTAAAGATTCTTGGCCAAAATTTATGTATTATTTCTTATACATTTGAATACCTTCAATAATTCACAAGTGAAGTTGATATAACCTTGGTTTTTATTTTATTTCTCTATTTTTTTAGCCTTCAATTCTAATAATGCTTTCCAAAATGAACAAAAAATACAAAAGCCATGAACAATACAGTGACTGGACAACAATGAGAGCAGAACATCAATATTATTTCACTGTGAGATCTCACACTGGATTGTTGCAATTTTGAATGTAATAAAATTGTCAAATCTACACTTGGGATACTGGCAGGCTTGTGAGGGCATTGTTGGATAAAACCACTCAAACAAAACTTTTCCATATGCTGGTAAGCATGTGAAGACATGCTGTGGGCTATGATTTCTGGCTTAAACCCAATAGAGAATTTTTAAATTACAAATATGAATGAAACTTGAAAAGCTTTTGTGGCCAAGTGAAGGGAAGCTGCAAATGGTGTGTTTGTTCTGGTTGGGGATGTGTGTTTTGCTGCCATGGGGGGTACATGTGTCAGTGGTAGTCTTAATTAGGTAAGTCCTTTCTTAAAGCGTGTATTTAGGTTTGGCATGCCTTAGTCAAGGCATGACCCTCTACAGTTTCTCAAGCTTCTAGCGATTCTGAATAAACAAAGTTTAATCGGGATTATCATCTTTGGAAGGTCTGTTATATTCAAACCGAATTTTCAAAGCAAAATAAAACAAAATCAGAACCAAAACTCACCTAGTACATGTCAGTGCTCCATCTTAACGAATGTTACATTGTATGATTGTAAGAAAGTCATCCTAGGTGGTGACATTTTTCAACAGAATGCTGGTCAAGTTAAATTCATGCATTAGTATTTTTTTTAAAAGATAAGATAGTGTTTCTATTGCTGTTTTCGCTGTTGTTGCTTCAAAGTTAATTGCTTTTTATTCCAAATAATATTATATTGTAGACAATAAGTGCATGATATCTGTGTTGTATGTATGTACTATCATTAAAATGAATTCTTGAAGGCAAGAACTACTGTTTGGGAAGCAAGTACAATGGGTCATGTTGTAATCATTCATTTGGGTTACCTTTGTTGTTATAATTTCTAGGAGGTCCAACATAGCGAGTGTGCTGATGGTAGTATATCTGCTTCCCCAAATGAGAGAGCCTCCCAATCAAGAACATGCTGCAGAGATGTGTTCTGGTTATGTGCCTTTGTCATCCACTTGGTTGGTTTGGCTTTTCTTCTTGCAATACTTGGAGCTAGCAGATTTGAAAAGGATGAAAGTCCCAAGCTTGATCGTTTTACTCAGAAGTTATTTAATCACAAAGAAGAGGGACGCACAGAAGAATATTGGCCACTGTATGCTTTAGCTGCAGGTGTTGGTGTTGTAATTGGATGGGCCTGGCTGTCACTTCTCTCTACTCGAGCAAATCAACTAATGAAGGTTTCTGTGCATTGTTTGTGCACATATTTGGCACTTATAAGCGTATTTTGCTTCTGGGACAAACACATATTTTGGGGCATTGCCTTTGCTATTGCTGCAACTCTGCAATTTCTGTACGTAATGTCAGTTATGGACAGGTATCTATAATTTTTATTGTCTACCCCCTGTTTTGAACTGTTGATTGGCAAACTTCAATATGCCTTTTATGGTTTGGTTTCTGGAGGCAACATTAAAAATAGCCTATTCTGAAATTTAGCAAATAATTCTTGAAATCAAGGATTTTGCTTTAATGTAGGTCTACAGAACCTTAGTATTGATCTATAGGTCTATAAATCCAAATCCATTCATTGTTTATTTGGCACGCTTAATTTGATTTCTTTATTTTAGTATGCACTGTTATTTGGGGTAGCGAACACAGTCCATGACACTTCTCAATGAAGATTTAGATATAAAAAGCTTGCAGTTTTGAAAGAGTTTTTAGCAGTATGACGCTTTAGAATCACTAACACCAATTTAAAATGACTAGCGATTTGAGTAGATAGTTTACTTTTCTTGACTCTAATAGAGTTTGTTGATCCTTCTTCTGTACCTCAACTATATTCCAGAAATTAATGCATAGTTCAGCCTTGAATAACTTAACGTATATCATTTTTCTCTTTTTGTAAAACACACAATTTACATGTGCTCAATAAAAATTCCATTGTACATTTAGGTTCCCATTCAGCATGCTGGTTCTTAGAAAAGCAGTGAACATGGTATGGAGCCTTCCTGAAGTTTTGAGGGTGTCCTTTGTATTTATGATTATTATGCTTTCCTGGATGGCCATTTGGTCATTCGGAGTGTCAGGAGTGGTTGCTTCCAGCATGGATGAAGGTGGACGTTGGTGGCTTCTTGCGGTGAGCTGGCGAGTACTTATACTGTTTGCCACGATTCAGTTTCATTCAAATTCAATTTCTGGAAATGCTTCTAGAAAATGCTCATGTTTTGGTATTTTCTTGATTGTAGGTGTTTTCGATTAGCCTGTTTTGGACTGGTGCTGTTTTATGCAACACACTACATGTTGTAGTTGCTGGTATGGTTGCCCTGGTTCTTGTTCATGGAAGTCGGGAAGCTTCATCAATGCCACAAAGGCCCCTAATGACCTGTCTTCATCATGCTTTAACAACATCTCTAGGAAGCATCTGCTATGGTTCTCTTTTCACTGCAGCCATTCGAACTTTAAGATGGGAGGTCTGCATTTTCTTTTCTATTGCTGCCTTTCTTCTTTTCTTGACATTTTCAAACTCTGCTTCATTCGCCCCTTGTTTTAATTAATGCTGAAAACATTTCAGATCAGGGGTATTCGATCTCATATAGGCAACAATGAATGTTTATTATGTTGTGTGGACTTTTTGTTTAACCTGGTTGAGACACTCGTGAGGTTTTTCAACAAATATGCCTATGTGAAGGTAAATTTTTTGAGTTTACATTTGCTGCTGTAGATATATATATTTTATGTTATGCTTTTGTTTAAAATTCAATGAATCATATATCATGCCTCTCCCAATTTTAGTTATTAAATTGATATTTTTTTTGTTATGAGGGAAGTGTTGTGTGTTTAAATGAAAAGTAATATTGTATTCATCATCATCCTAACCTTATCCCAACTACATGGGGTTGGTATTTTTTTTCCACCATTGACCTCTATTATGAGCAAAATTAGGATTAATACCCAAATCTTGGAAATTGGTCTTTATACTTGCAAGCCAAGTATTTTACAGACTTACAGTTTACCTCTTCATTGTTTGCTCATGACTTTAATAAAGTGACCACTTCTAGTAGGACCATTCTTTAGTCTTCTCAGCACATGACCAAACTATCTAAGATGACTTTCTTTAATCTTCTCGTCTATGGGTGCTATGCCCAAACTTCTTCGAATAAGCTAGTTCTTAATTCAATCTTTCTTAGTGACACTTTAACATTCAACTGAGCATATGCATCTTTTCCACTTGCATGTGTTGAACCTAGGGAGCAGTTTGTTTTGGTTGCAATCTCTTGTGATGTGGTTGAAGCTACATAACCATTTCATTTCAATTTTCTAGTGAAACCGATGGCTGCCTGGTTGTCATGGGCTCATAGCATGGGTATAATGGCATAAGCATGATGAACATCATGTAGTGTAAGGGGCATCAACATAATATGTGTTGCCACAATCAGTTCGCAAATATATGATGCTATGGAGATTTTTGTAAAGGGCTGCAAACCTTATGCTAATTTTCATAATGTGTTGCATGTTATTGCCCAACATAAAGGCATTTGCTAAAGGGCAGTGTCTCCACCATGCCTTAACCACCATGCATGCTGATGCATGGTAGTATATATCATGTATGTTTCATTATCCATTATCAAGGCTTGGCTTGTTGAAAAATTCTAAGTATATCTTCATACGATGAATTTTAAAATGAAAAAGAAATGTGAACCCTTAACCTCTTACTTGATATTTGAAATGCATACTGCTATGCTATTTGGCTGGATGAGAATGAAATCTATTTTTATTTTATTTAAATAAGTGTTCTTGGGTCCCACCCTTGCATGTTAGTGGGCTTGGCTTGCTGACATGCAAGGGTGGGACCCAAGGACATGTAAGCATGGTTGATGATGGTCATCCAAGATGCATGAGCTGGCACAATGGCCATGCATAATAAGTTAAGGCACAATGGAAACACTTTCTTTGTTGAAGCGTACATGACTTAAGACACATTGTTGCAAACTTACATGTAGATTTTTAATGAATTACTAAGTTACTTTTTATTAATTTTTTTTGAGAAAAGATCAGGTTTATTAAAAGAAAATGAAAGAAAAATTTACAATCCAATAGGCCGTCAGTAGGCAGCACGGCACATGCCAGCCATAGAGGCCGATGGCATAAAGCTAGATGTCACTAAATAGGCAGCCGCAGCCACCAGCAACTCATTCCCACTCTAAGAAATCCCCAAAACAGCCAACGGTTTAGCCCAGCTCCCACCATCATAACACAAAAACCACAATGTAGCAAACAAAAACCATCAAGCTCCAACCAAACAAAAGACAACAGCATAGCCAAACATACCAATTTTTGAATTAATAACGATTTTTAATAAGTTTTCAGTTCACTACTTTAATTAGTTTTCAGATTAGTAGTGGAATTGCTAAATCATAATTACTTGATTAGACTTAACCAAAACATAAATAAACTTGGCCAAGGTATACCATTAATCAACTAAGGTCATGTTGATATCTAAAATATGTCTTAAGTATGCCAATTGTCTTGAGTCAGATTATAAAACTATTAATTTTACAATGTAGGTTAAAACATGCTCCAATTTAACCATGGTTTCCTTGATAATAACCTTGATAACAAAGACACAATTTAGGAAGGTGCATTAGCTTTTGTGATGAAATGAAGATTGCTAAGATGATGTCTACGACCTATTTTCTAAATGTTCTATCAGCTTTTTTAGGTTATTTGCAATTCCAATTCTTCTAAAACTATCTCAATTCCAATGCTTTTAAAATTGACAATACAGGACTTTGTACCATTTTTGGTACTAGTGTTGCATAAATCATCGCATAGAAGACACATGTAGGTTTTTCTATGCATTTTAAACTAATATTTTCCCTTATTTAAGAGATATAAGTCCAAATCAAATATTTTAAAATATAAGTATATACAATTAGTAAATCAATGATAATAAGAATTCAAGATTTTGATAAAAAATATATTTAAATAATATGCATGATTAAAAAAATAAAACATACCTTTTTATGAAATATATCTGTTAAGCTTATTTGCTCACAATGCTAAAGCACTAAAGATCCACAAGTGGGTCATTCCCATACCAGATTCCTACCCTTTTTGCCCTTGAAAATCTCGTTGACTGAAATACCTGTGGATTCTCAACTAGTGAGACAACATCAAATGCAAGTCCACTCATTAGATGGCCAAATTCCATATTCTATCGTCCACTTCATCTTGATCAACTTCCTGCAACACATGATAGTGGACTAGAAATGGAATAAGAGAGAGATGAAGGACCTACATGGACAAGAGAAAAGGAAAAAGTGCAACATCACTAGATCTCTAGCTAACCATTCAATTAGCTAATAGGAGCATTGAGCATTCATTACACTTCACAAGGGATTATCCATTGGATCCCTTCATTGCTACTCATCCATATAGTAAGAATAGTCCTTCAAGTTCTCCTTTAGAAGCACAAAGTCATATAGCCATTTTTTTTTTTTGAAAAAACTTCAGGCGTAAAATTAAATAAATCAAAATATGTACAACACGAAAACATCAAAAGAGGGGAGAGAGCATCTCCCCTTGTCTCAAAATTGGGGGGTAATGACCCCTCCCGCACCCACCAGAAATCCCCCCCAAGGGATCACGACAACACCAGCAACAGAAAAGCAACAAACATCTTACAGAAACAAACAGAAAAAACAAAGACAGACCCCAGCCAAAAAGCCTGCACCTAGGACCAATTGAACTTCACATCAATTGCCTAAAGATGCAGCGGAAGCATCGAGCATCGGTAACAATGCCTCTATTGGCTGTGGAGGGTATCCAACACAACCTAGAAATGCCATGAGGCCACAAAGCCCATTGGCTTCTAAAATTCTTTGAAGCTCACCTCCTTCCTTGCATGCTCCTTAGCATTCCCCCTCCCATCCAGATGCAATTTTTGACTCTCATGGTGAATATGACGTTGGAGCTTCCCCCATGACACAGTACGTCTGATGTTCAATATCACGTAGGAGCATTTCCTTTCCTCCAGCCATGCGCACGTGCGATCTTCATGGGCCCGATCTAGGCATGCTTGGAACTCCACCTCCTCTTGTTCCTCTTCCTTGCGTTGCTGTTACACCTCTCTTTCCCACTCCTCCTGGAGTTTGGCTTCCTCCTAAAGCTCTTCACGAATTTGTTGTCGCAGCTCCTCTTCTAGCACCTATCTAGCTATTGCATTTGTGAAATCACACTGTATCCGTTTTGCCCTTGCTACTTCCCTCAACAACTTGAGTTCCATCTAGCCTCGATTATTCCATGGCTTGATCATTGATGAAATTGAATTGAAGCGAAGTGTTGTATTTATTCAGATAGTCATTGTTAATGCCATCTAGCCTCAATTATTCCATGGCCTGATCATTGATGAAATTGGATTGAAGTGAAGTGTTGTAGTTGTTCAGAAGCCTAAGATTCTAGTTTGGTTTTCCTCCCTCCTTGCACATATGCAGTGTAGTTTCCCAAATTTGACTTTAATGGAAACCTCATGTCAATCCCTCTGGCTACATTAATCAATCCAATCTTCCCATTTCTTTGTATTGGTAATGATCATTCTAACATGCATCAGTTGATCAAGCTTTCCTTTAGATCATGAAGCAATTGAAAATAGCAATTGACTCTACTCGAGCTCTTGTGGGAGTGACTTGTAGGCCTTTAAAGCCATGAGGAGCAAGGATGAAGTAGGGGATGATGGTTGTGGGCTTGCACTCATTCAGTCTCTTCAAGCAATTGAAGAATTGTTTGAGTACAATTCATCTTGCCAAGATGGTAATGCTACCAATTTAAGGAGCATAAGCTGAACCCGTAGTCTTGATCACTTTGAGCATGAGCAAATCAAAATGTTTCTTGCTTGGGATGGTAATGCCACTAATTTGCATGGGCTAGAAATACAAGTGAACAATTATGTGCTTGAATCTCCACCACCTCTTCCTCTTCCCCTCATTTTCTTTTCATTTTATCTTTTATTTTAATTTTAATTTTTCATATATTTCTTTCTTTTTCTGTTCATTTTTCTCATTGTCATCTTTTTATGCATTTTTATTTCATCACTTTTCTTTTCATCGTTTTTTTAAAATTTTCTAGGAGGAAGAGGGTCTTCAACTTGGAAAAAACACCTCTTGGGAGATGCTTTGCTTGCTATATTGCCACTTAGAGCTTTTGCTTTGAACATGCTCAAATAGTAGATCATCTAGGAGCCCACTATGGCATGCATAGCTCCATGTGAACGCAAACCTCTTTCAACTAGTGTAGATGGGCAATGCAATCACAAACATAATGATCCAACCTCATCTGTCAGATCCATCACAATTATTACAAGAGCCCTTGATGGCATATCCTTTTGTAAGTTGTAATAAAGCACCCATTCGGGTTTTTAGAGCTCACCCCTCAAAGTATAGGCTCACTAAACCTTCTTGCATATTAGTAGCAGTAGTTCTGCCACTTGTGGCATAAGATCTTGCCTCCTTCTTGAACATATGCCTACTTCCCTGGTATTGGTAGGAAGAAAGTGTTTGGATGAATTGTGTTATGTGCATATTTTATTAGACTCGGGCTACACTTTGGACCTGTTCAGCACTCTTGCATCATCCTCGCATCTGTAGAGTCACCCATTCATACCATTTGGTTCTTAGGGTGACCATTCATAAAGCACATCAATTGATTTTTTGAGATTCCTACAAAACATAGAATAATCACTCTTAAAAGAATAGAAAAATTTAAATTAATTGAACATTAAATTCAAAAATAAGAACATAAAAAATCATACGAAAATAAAAAAATTAAGAAACTCAAGAGTAATTAATCATTTAAAATAAAAATCTGGTCCATAAGAGGAATTCTAAAACTAATCTGATCAATCTAAGGGGTCTTAGTGGCCACAATGAAAAATTCAGTTTCAGTTTCAGTTTCAAAAAGCACACCAAAAATGACATGGCACACTCAAGCAAATAAACAAAAATAACAGAAATTAAAAAAGAAACTGAAACAATGTGGGGTACCACTCCCTCACAACTAACCTGAGTCTCTCACATTTGAGTCAATAACTTAAGTTTTATCATGGATAGCTCTCAAAAGTGGAAGTTGCTCTTATATTGTTTTAGGTGTTGACTTTACCAAAATGATTTTGTTTTGTTCATCCAAATGGTAGATGTGCTTAGTGCCAGATAGGTGACAAGTATGAACAATTTATGTGCCTTCCTGTTGAAATTGAAACTAACTCAAATGGGATAATTGTGATGGATTGAAATATAGGACCGTGTTGTTAGGTTTGAAGTCGAACTCATGAGAATAAATGTCATGATGAGCCTTAATGTATGAATTTTCAAGTACAATTTTCATCAAGGCGATTTTTTGATTCTCATCCAAAAGTTTGAGATTCACTAAAGATTCTTTTTGAGTAAAATCCAAGATCATTGAAAATCCATTGTGCTACAGAAAGTAATCATTTTAAGATCAATGGGAAGGCATGGAACCCATTCATAGACCGACTTGAATGACATGTACCCAACAAAATTCTTCCATATTGTTTGATAGGCCCAAGCAAATGTTAGTGTCCTTTTCAAAATCATAATAATTTCATAGTTAGTAATCTTTGCTTAGCTTGTAGCCTGCAAGTGATAGGGGGATGTAAGCTTATGATGTACCTCACAATTTTCCAACAAATGCTTGAACATCCTACTGGTAAAATGAGTATTATTATCGAAGATCAAGACCCTTGAAACATTGCACCTTTGGAGAATGGTGTTTCTGAAGAAGCTAGTTGCAGTGGATGCTAAATAGTCTTTTACAGAAACAACTTTCTCCTGCATTGTACCATGGTCTACATATACAATTGCTGTAGATGTTCCATTTTTGATGGCATACCTCCCTCTCACTGGCACTTGGTGACAATAACTGATGAAGCTTTAGACATCATGAAATATGGTGGGCTAGAAATATACCACAAACAAAAACTTTGTTGTTGTCCTTCTTTTAGCATAGTGTCTACCAGACATTATGGTGTGCATGAGCCAATGCCGTTGCTTGGCTCCAGAAGGTTATGGATCACCTTTCAAGGCTATCAGGGGCATATGTTGTAGAGAGGCTCTTTGACAACCAAGTAAGGCTTTGCCTAATGTTGAAAGCCTTGGATCTTCTTTTTGTCCTACCTAGGAGGATTCTTTTGGGCCTATGAATAATTTAAGATATCTACATATCATAGACAATTCCATCTATGTTCTTTATCAAAGACCACCATGCAAATGTGATTATTAGGAAATTTTTCATGTAAGACATCTTCCCCCTTGTTGCCAATTTTTAACTTGGATAGATGGTCTGCTACCACATTTTTTGCTCCCTTGCAATCCACAATGTGAAAATCGAATTCCTAGAGAAGCACCAACCATCAAACCACACAAGAATTCACATATGGTTTGTTCATCAAGTACCAGATGAGGTTTAAATGACAACTTTGCATCCTAAAACATAATGGCTGAATTTCTAGAGTGCAAAGACGATGGCAATTAGTTCTTTCTCCATGGTAGTATAATTTAGTTGTGGCTCTACAATGCTTTTGTTGACACAGTGAATGTAATAGTGCCTCCACTTCTTATCATATTGTATTAGGATAGCTCCTAATGCATAATTGGATGGATTTGTCATTATATGAAAATGAGGAGTCCAATCTAGACTTTGCAACACTGGGGTTTGTGTGAATCTTTCCTTCAAACCATGGAAAGAAATCTAGCATTTAGAATTCCACATGATTCGGTTCTCTTTCTTTGTGAGTTTCAAGAGTGGTCTAGCTATTCTTGAAAAATCTTTAATGAATCTACAATAATAATCACTTGCCCCAAAAATTCACACCTTTTTCACCATCATAGGAATTTGCATGATGTTTTGGATGGTATTGGTTTTCTTGGGATCCACCTCTATCCCCTTACAAGAGACGTATAGTAGACTTTATGGCTAGGGACAATACCCTTGTTCACCATTTGTTAGTTCTTTTTTTTAATTATGCTTCGAATTCACGTGCCATCAATGATGCAAAATTGCTTGTAATATATCCAAAGCCTCTTCAAATGTTCTATTATATGTGGAGAACTCACTCATGAACACCTCTACGGTCTTGCTAATGTAGTTTGGAAAAACAACCATCACCAGTCTTTGGAAAGTGCTTGGTGCATTGCACTACCTAAAGGACATGCACTTAAAGGGAAATGTGCCCTGCAGACATATAAAGGTGGTTTAGCTTGATTTTCTAGTGCATTTTGAATTTGGTTATACTTGAAGTACCCATCAAGGAAGCTGTAGTACTATTGGTCAAAGATGTAATCGAGGACTTGATCCACAAATGACAATGAAAGATGGTCCTTGAAGATTACTGGATTAAGTAGCTTGTACTTGATACAAATATCCTATTTATTTTCTTTCTTTAGTGCAATCATAGTTTGATTGATTCATTCACTATTTGATATTGAGATAATGAAATTGACCATCAACACATAGCCTATTGGTGCCCTAGAGATGGGGGCATTGATGCTTGCTACTGCTGAGAGGGAACCATGCGATTGCAGGTTTGTTTCTTGCTAGGCGAGGGGCTGCACACGATGGAGTTAAGCTTGGTTGGAAAATTTGTTTCCGTAGGGGCCAAACCTAGAATGAAGCTTATTAAGAAATGGGTGGTGATGACTTGGGGTGTTGAAGAAGTTGAGGTCTATAGCCTTACGGATGACTTGTTGTTATTCATCTTTCAATCTGCCGGAGACCATGATAAGGTTCTCATGGGGGGCCCTTGGTTCTTTGGGGCCAGGGCCTTGGCCCTCACACACTGGCACCTAGGGATGCATTGGGATCTTGATCTATTCTCCCAGGCGCTTGTATGGATTTAGGTTTTAGGGGTATTGTGGGAGCTCTGGACCATAGAGTTCCTCAAAACCCTTGGGGGTTTCTTTGGGGAATTCATTACCTTTGACAAATTCACTGCATTGAAGGCATGCATGGGCTTTGCTCGCTTCTTTGTATGGTAGTTGTTGTCCTTCAGAGACCTCGTGAAGGAAGTTATTCTGAACCTTCCTTCGGGGGAGGAAATAGTGTAGGTTGAATATGAAAATGTGCCGGTTGACAAACCCTCTGCGAATTTGCTTGAGGCTGGCTCCCATTGCATTGTTTGTGGAAAGAGCAACCACATGACTAAGGAATGTAGGGTTAGATCTAAAGTTATTGCACCCAAGCAAAAGACGGATGATGGGTGGACAGTGGTGGGGCAATGCAGGAGGGCCCTGCTGGGCCCCTTGGAGGAGTGGCCTACTCCTATCGAGGTACCCAAGTTTGTGGTGGCCTTGAGTTCACCCACTAACGTGGTGGTGGGAACACCTAAACTTACAAAACACACTCTTGAGGTGAAGAGGGGGGAGCTTCCCTTGCTAGGAGACTGGGTGTTGGTGGTGTAGGGATCTACAATGCCAAAAATAGCAGAGATCTTGGGGGATGCTACAAGGTATGCTATTGGGTTCCCCTTGACGACCAAAGTGAGATAGGTTGGGCGGCCACCAGGGCTAGTGGCTTGCACCAAAAAGATGGTTAGAGATTGACTTGGGAACACAAACAACCTTGAAAGGGGTGTACAAAAAATGGTCTACAGGTGGACCATGAGAATCTTGTCATGGAATTGTAGGGGCTAGGGTACACCCTATAAACGAAATACCCTGAAAGATATTGTGCGTAGGGAAGATTGTACTGTGGTTTGTCTGCAAGAAACCAAATTGCAGCACAAAAAATCTCACTGGTTGCAGTGGCCTATATGGTAGTATCATTTTGTCGAATGTCGGGGTTGGGTGGGTGCTTTGGCCACTCTTTCTAGGGAGCTATTTGCTCTTGTGGACTCCTCCACATGGAGCACAGCTATCTTCTTGGCTTCTTCTGAGCTGTGGCTTACAAACTTCTATGGGCTGCAGAACTGGGAAGCTTGATTATAAGAGCTTAGCTGGGTTATGCTTCTAGTCCTCGATTGATGGAAGTGGATCGTCATTAGGAACTTAAATCAACGCCTCCATGCGTGGGAGAAAATTGGTGGGGACACAGAAGATCCACTGGGTAGTCAACACTTCCCCCATTTCCTTAGCTCCCATGACTTGGTGGACATGGAGATCAAGGGTTGCCATTTCACCTGGTGCAATGGACGACAGGGGAAGGACCAGGTTATGTCTAGAATTGACAGGGTTTGTGTTAGCACAAGTGTCCTATTAAACTTTGAGGTTTAGGCCTTTGGGCAGGAATATCAGGCCTCCAATCACAGGTTGCTAGTGTGTCAGGTGGGTAGCCCCTCACATCATGGGCCTACTCCTTTTCATTTTGAGCGGTCTTGGTTATCCAAACCTTGGTTGTGGCCTTTGGTGGCAGCCATTTGGGCTGACTATTTATCCTAGGTTGACCCTCGGGACTTCCTAAAGCATGGGCTTCAAAGACTTAATCAAGGGATTCACTTGAAGAAGACAGCTGCGAAATATTCCTTCCAGGCCATCAAGTCGACGTTGAGAGAAAAGTTGTTTGAGATCTAGGCAAAACTAAAGTTGGGGAACCTCCTAGAGAAAGTTGAACATGTTGTGCTACAGGAGCTCCAAGAGGTCTCAGCAAAAGAGGAACAATACTAGAGATAACATTTGAGAATCTAGTGACTGAGGGAGGGGGACAAGAATACTTGGTTTTTTTCTTTGTGGCAGCAAAATTCAATAATGATTCCCAAAGAATTCACCACCTAGTTCACAAGGGCAACACCATTACAAGGATTAATGATATTGCTCAAGTGATGTGTAGGTATTGGGTGGACATCTAGCATTGCAAGGAAACCCTGCCCATTTCGGTACAAATCAGGTTAATGGTGGGAGTGGAAGAGAACAAAAAGTTGCTTGCACCTTTTACTTGGGATGAACTAGAGTGGGCCATGACATCGTTGAAAACTGCTAGAGCTCTAGGCGTGGATGGATGGCCTATTGAATTTTTTGAGGAGTACATTGACATCTTGGGTAGAAATGTTTTGGATAAGTTGAACCTGATGCTCTAATGGTAGTAGGTGTGACATGAGATCAATTGCTCTCAAATCATGCTTGTTCCCAAGGTTGCCAACCTTATTGAGCCTTCCTAGTTTAGACCTATTGGAGTTTGTAATACACTGCTCTTCTTTACAAAAATGCTTGTAAGGTGAATGGCACCATTGATGCCAACCCTGGTGGGTGCACAGTAGATTGGGTTTATTAAAGAACATTATATCCAGGACCAGGTCATTCTCTTACAAGAGATCCTTCACTCCTTGTAGGAGGCTAAATACCTAGGTATGTGCCTCAAATTGGACATTACGAAAGCCTATGATACTCTTACTTGGACCACTCTTAGGGAAATAATGCTTAGAAAGGGGCTTCATCTGAAATTTGTTAACTTGTACCTCTACCTCCAAGCTTCATGTGTGTATTCATTTGACATTGATGGGAAGCTTTGGGGATTCTCCTCCCTTGTCCGATGATTAAGACAAGGAGATCCTTTGCCCCCTACCTCTTCATCATAGCCATGGACATGATGCACACATATTGTAAAATGGAAGGAGTTGGGGCTGTAGATTGCTGGAGTGGAATGTCTATTGGAAAACTATGCGGATGATACAATCTTGTTCACTTGCATTGTAGTTCCCTAGGCCTGTGTGGTTAACAGAGCTCTTTGCATTATGGCCAAGGAGATTGCCCTTGAAATTAATAGAGGCAAGTCTGCTCTTCACTTGCTTAATATTGATTGGCATGTGAAGGGGATGGTTGGCCAAGTGGTGGGCATCCTTCTGGGGACTATGGCAGACTCCTACTTGGAGATGCTCATGTATGCCTACCGTTAGAAGTTTTCTTGGTCCAAATTGATCCAAAAGCTTCAGCAACCCATTGGACACTAGAGTACATGCTTTCTTACTAGAAAGGGACAACTTGTTCTTGTGACTTCCATCCTCTCTGTCTTAGCCAGATTTACTACCTCTATTGCCTCCCCTCCTGAAGGACATCACACAACATGTGGACTAGTTAGTAAGGAATTTCATATGGTTGGGGGGAAATAGGAGAGAACACATGCACCTTGTTTGCTGGGACATTGTGGCTAGGCCCAAGGTGGTTGGGGGCCTTGGGGTCTTGAAGTTCCAGGATGCCATCACCATGGGGTACCAACTTCTTACCAATTGGCTAATGCAAGCTAATGATAACTTGACACAATGGATTCTCATCATGAGAAGTAAATATTAGCAATGGATTGCAAGAACTTGGGACTCAAACACTTGGTGGGCTCTATGTAGACATGCGCTTATGATGTTCCAAAGGGAAATGCTAGTGGCACAACCGTGAGACATTATCAAAAATAAATACCTAGCTGTTGAAGGATGGAAGGGGAATTAGGTGGGCAGGCTCCCTGAAAAAATAGAAGTGTTCCTTTGGCTTGTGCTTCATGTTGCTCTCCTGCTTTGCTCATTACTTTGGGCATAGGGCTTGAATCTCATTGACACTTGCTCCCTTTATATAGCCTAGCCCGAAACGATCCATCACTTCCTTTACAAATGTACGTTTGCTAAGGTTGTTTGGCAGGCAGTTGCACTACACACACCAATCATGCTTGATGGGGATTCCAAGGTTGGAGTGGTTCTTTGGTGTCTATGGCATGCATGTAACACCCTTATCTTTTGTTTTGAGCTGCTCCCCCTTCTTGTGCAGATTGCGGCGCTTAATCTATGATTGTGGCTTGAGGTGGTGAGCGTGATGGGTATCACACTTACCTACGGGCCTTCTTGTGTGGGGTATTGGGGAAATTAGGTCCTTTGGGGTTTGGTTTCACATGTTGGTTGGTCCAGCCTCTTGTTGCTTTTTGAGGACCCTGAGCTCGTGGATGGATCCTTCTTCTGACACGAGAGGGATGACACTACCACTTTTTGGGGCATATGGATCATCCTCACTAAAGAGGCTATCTCTCAGTATCTTGATATCCTAGTGGATTGTGAAGTGATTCTCCCCACGGGGAGGGGACTCTAGGATGTAGAGGGGTTCTTCTAGGGGTTAGTTCCCAAAACGGGAATTGGCTAGGTGCCCAAGTTGGCCTTGTTGCCGTTGTGGCAAGATGTAGTCGAACTGATCAATTGCTATTTCGTTCAATTGGGCAATGTTTGGAAGTTACAAGGTGCCAACTTCGTGTTCTTGAAATGCCTACGGTTGGGCCATAACATTAACCTTCCAAAATTCTTTCATGCATTGCTGTGGCATCATCGGAGGTGTTGGCATTCGGGCTTGATCTTGGTCCTTTGGAAGGTGGCGTGGTCGTTGGCCCCACAGATGGTTTGACTCGTACTATACTCAACAATTTATGCAAGGTGGTGGTTGGGCATTGATGTTTCCCCTACAAACCTACTAATGCAGGCACCTCTAGGGATGATGCCTAATAGGGTTGGACCAGCGTTGGGGGCGGGTGATGGCCCTCTTGCTCTCGGGTCCTCCCTAGCCCACGTGGAGTATTTGAGGTAGATGCTCCATGAAAAGTTCAATGTTGACTTGACTAGAGCCACTGAAGAAGCGGCTGCGAGGGCTTGTGCAAAAGAGCCTCCCTATGGGAGGCAAACTGGCAGTAGGAACAAGAAATCAATTGTCTGGTGGAACAGGCAAAGATGCTGCACCGGGAATTGGTTAGGGAGGAACAACGACACAAGGATTTGTAGGAGGTGACTATTCGGAATGAGATCGAAGAGGAGCTATGCAAGCAGATCAGGTTGAAGCTGCAATAGGAGGATCAAGACTATTGGGTGTGCAAGGCCATGGAAGCAAAGCAGAAGGAGAGAAACAGATTGGAGGAACAACAACTGCAATGGTGGCAGGACAAAGCCCCGTGAGGCCAATGTGTGCTGATGGTTTTTAGAAGACAAGTGTCCATATGTCATCATGCATGTAAATTGCAATACATCTTGGCTTGCCCATCGTAGGTATATCAAGAGGACCTTGGCCAAGCTGCATTTGGATGGTTCTGGGGACGAGTTTGAGCACTGTCGAAAGGAGGAAGAATACACAAAATTTCAACAAGCTATGGCATTCATGACCACTGAGAGGCATTGGGCAGTCTTAGATGCCATTCACTCCCAATAATGGGCCATTTGCTTGTGTGCTTGGTTGCTTAGACAACTATAGGGCCACCATTGGGTCCTTTGGCTTTTCTGGTTTTTTGGTTGCTGGGTTTAGTTTGCGGCTACAGGTCTTTCTTTTTGGTTTTGTCTATTTGGGTCATTTGTCTAATGGTTTTTGTCTGGAGATTTGGGGATGTTTTTCCCTGTTGTTTGGGGTCCTTTGGGGAGGACGGTTTCTTGGGTTTTGGGGTTTCTCTTGGTGTTTGTCCTTGCCCTATGGGCTTGGCATTTGATATCCTGTTTTGGGAGTTGGGGAGGGGGAGGGCAGGGGTGATCCTTCCCCGTGTGGGTAGAGGGGGTGCTCTTCCCCCAGTTTTGTTGTACATATGACCTTGCGGATGTGCTAATATAACTACCTGAATTCTTCTAAAAAAAATCAGATAATGGAAAATATTAATAGTAGAATCAAAGGCAGCCATATCCAACAACACTAAACAACCCATGATGTATAACAATATCAAATAAATTGCCAATTAATACACTCTAATATATATTACATATAATATCACATCTACTCTAGCTACTAGTAAGATACATTATCAGCTTTGTTGCTTTGCATTTGCTTATGGTAACAAATAAATTCTTATCTTCTAATAAACAAGCACATAAGGTTTGAGCCAAATGTTAGAATAAGTTTTAACATTTCTTAAACATAGTTTCTGATTCTTTAGTATTTCACCAGCTTAGTTATATATTTATGATATACATCTATATTTTGGCTGAGGGAATCTTATGAAAAATGCATTGAATTTTAGTTCATTTACTGTATTGGAAATTATCCAATTTGCCACTTCAGTATATTCAATGCATTCCATAACAATTTTAGTCAGATTGCTGTGATTGTATGTTGAGAAGCATAATTGGTTCCAAGTTTGGTAATAAATCTTGTGCTGCAAAATATTTTTAAACCCTCATGGATTGTTGTTTTCCATGCATGCTCCCGTTGCTGTTCAGAATTTCTTTCCTCATGCATTCTAATACGAAGTTACAAACATAGAAGCTGCCGATTTGCTTGGAGCAAATATGTTGGTGTTATGGATGGAAAATTATTTAGTGTTACATATAAGCTCTCCCTGAAGTATTATGGACAGGATATTTTTTGGTGTTATTAGTATGTTCCCCCTAAGTGTTATGGATAGAATATTATTTAGCATTACAAATTTATGATTGGTAGTTGGCTTTCGGCCAAAAATAAGGACAGATTATTATTTAGTGTTACCGATTTACGGTTGATAGTTGGCCTCTCAGCCAAAAATAAGGATGGAATATTATTTAGTGTTATTTATCTACGATAGGTAGTTGGCCTCCCGGCCAAAAATAGAATGAAAGGTAAGTAAAAGGAGTCATGTCCAATTAAGACAACGACTACATGCACATTCTACCTTAACCTTTGCTGATTTTCTGCACCAGAAAATAATCATGAAAAGCAAAAATAAACCATAAAAATTTACACAAAATTCCTCTGTCAAATTTGCATTTTTCTGATTTACAAATCACGTTCTGATTTCATTAAACCATACACTATATCTGTTATCTATCAACAAATCTGTTAACCAAACAATTGGCTATGGGAACGATATAAATCAATAATTTCAGATCCATTCAATGACATGATGATATTTTATATTTTCCAGCAATACTGGCAATACAACCTATCCTGAATCTGGTAATCCAACCACACTTGTAGTTCTAGCTTCAATTCATAAAGGGAGACATACAAAATTCATTTGCTATCATACCAAGCTAGACAGGTTTAATCATTATTAATATAATAATCTGCTATAAATACAGCCATAAAGAAATTGAGGCTATTCTTATCACGTTGTCTATATAACATAATAGTTAATCCATCTTAGAAAAAAAAGATATGGGAAATTTACATAGATCATATTTATCTAGTTCCCAAGAATTCACCACCAATAGATCAACAAAATTAGATCATGAAAATTTGTAGGTAGAAGAAAGCATTTAAATTAAGTTTTTGATTAGTAGCCCTTATATTGATAAATTGTTGAAAGTTATCTAAATCGAAACTAAAAAGGTATTAGTATAGGGTTAAGAATTCCACAAGTCGTGAATCATTAAAAAAATTCAAGATTAGTTTCATAACAAGAAGTTCAAGGCTAAACTTGAGAAGTCACCAAAATGCCAATACTTAGAAATTCACTTCAAGATTTCCAAAATCAAGATGGGCCTAGAATGGTCCTGCTTTCTGCCAGTAATACCGATCCTCATATCAAGGATTTTTGCCCCTATCAGCAAATCTTTATGCCAAAGTACCCTATATCTTTATGGGTGTTCCCAAGTACATTTGGAAACAACTCTCATCCAAGTTATTTAGGCTGCAAAGTGTGAGGATGGGCGGAGAGATCCACAAAAACCAGGATTCAACAATTCAAGATCTCAAAAGTAAAATTAGATTTAGGAAGCACTCAAAATGATGAAAGAATGTGGAAAATAAAATCAAATTTCAGCCACAAGTAAAAAAGGGAGGAACTATGCATCCACTGTGTTGAGTCTTCAAAGACTCTTTAAATGGCTCATTTTTCCTAGCAATGAAGTGCTGTTTCTTTCTCTTTCTCTATTGCTATTGCTGTTATTATTATTATTATTTACTTATGTACCATTGAAGATGTGCTCTTAGTGGTTGTGTTGTTGCAATTCTCCTTTCTCCTTTTCTCTCTCTCTATATCCCTTCTCTTTTTCCCCTCTACCTAGCCTTTTTTATTCACTTAGGTTTCAGTTTTCTTTAATGGAAGTGACTCTATATGGCAGTTACCTTTCTTTGGCAATTGCATTTTTTCAAAAAAACTAGATCCAAAATCAGGTCTTAGGTTCAAACTTCTCTAAAGCCATCCTTAAAAAAAATAAAAATAAAAAATTTACCCTTCCAACTAAGAGGACTTTGGTTCAATTCCATCCAAGATGATAGAATATATACTTCTGATCTTTGTTTTTTTATTAAAACTAAACAAACTCACTCTAGCCCTTATTCCACTAGAATTCTTTCATATAATAAAATCATAGAGTACAATGGATGAGAATTCAATGAACAAGCTTTAAGAAAAATGTAAAATTGAAGTACCAAGCCAAGGAAACACCTTTTTCTTTAACTACTCTATAATATAACTAGTGTTGCATTGTCTTGTGGGTACCGAAATGTCATCATGTGACATTTCTACAGCTATTGAGAGAGGGGATTTTAGTTTGATTTAATTAATTTTATTCCTCCAAAAGATCATTTAAGAAAGTAACATAATCATCCTTGATTCATACCTTAGGTTCCTCTTCTTATTTTTTTAAAAACTTTTATATACTACAAAATCATAGAATAGCAATTGATCCTATTATCACCTTTTTCTTTTTCCTCCCAAATCTGATTGCTCAATACTTAGCATTCATACAGCAGCAACTAAGATAACAGATGCCAAATTTGTAGAACATGCAATAAAGTATGTACTTGAGATACCCACATTGGCATATATACAGTTTACAAAGAAATATTCTAATGAGTTTGAGAAATCATTCTGATGCACATAGGTCATGTACCATATGAATAATCAAAACATAGTAACAATTTCACAAAAAATACAACATTCCTTTCATTCATTTTATTAAAAGATGCTAAATCAGCAAACACTATATACTTAGTAAATGCATCCGTAGTAGTATACATCAACATATCATCACAACTCATATTTCCTAATGAAGCATCACAGGTCATTCAACCAAATGATCCAATCACTAACACCTCATTCAACCAATGCATACAAGAGGTGACATTCAACATATAGGTCATGAGCATATCAACAACACTCAAATCCATCTCAATTATACAATCATAGATCAATTTACAAGTGAACATCAGATCATACAAATCATCAAATCAACAACACTCAAATCCATCTCAATTATACAATCATAGATCAATTTACAAGTGAACATCAAATCATACAAATCATCAAATCAACAACACTTAATTTTATCATGATCATCAAGTCATAGATAAGTCCATAAATCAGTATCAAATCATACAAATCATAAATGTGAGCACATCAGCAACCCTCAAATTCATCACTATCATCAAATCATAGATAAATTACCAGATCAATGCCAAATCATACAAATTGCGAACACAAGCACTTCATCAACACTTATAATCGCTACATGAGGGAATTGCAAGATGAGGACACATGTCCCAATTGGGTTTCTGAAGTCTAGAAAAGGTCCAAGAGTGTAAGGAACATTGGGACATGGTCCAAGACAAGGAAATGCGGGAAGATAAAGAGATCACAACCATGCAGACTAGCATGACTCACTGGAACCTAGCCTAAACTATAACCGATGTGTGTCACCTTGACTCCTATGCATTCAGGGCTTGCAAAAGGATACAAAATTATCATGGGATGTCTTATCTATCCATTTACTTGCTGTTAAATGATATGCTTTAGAATTCCTGTCTGGCCTATTTTTGTATTCAGTTCAATGTCATCACCATTGTTGTTAGAGCCTTTCTCTGAATTAGAGTCAAAGGGGGCTGTGTACCTTTTGAAGGTGTGTTCTGGAGGCTGTCCTGCCTAAAACCATACCTGGAAAGTATTGATGGCAACTGTGAGAGAGAAGTCTGTTTCTTGGTGTTTGAATCTGTATCCGTTGCCCATCTTTTGTTTAACATTTTATTTTTGCATCTGAGAATGCATGCTTTCAACGGGAGCTGAAAAATTCATGATGTAAAATTCACATTAAGATTATCAAGGTTGTCTTGTGGTTTATTATAGTGATTAGATCATGTGTTTTAGCTAACATCACGATGCCTTTTTGCCTGTACTATTCTTTTTTTAAAAAATATTTTTCTTAAACTCTACCAAATTTTCATATAGTTGTTTGCTTGTCCATGAGAATATGCAGCATGTCTTAATTGATGTGATTAGGCAACTATATGTACAATATATTTTAAGATTTTGATTTTAATATATTATGTTGGTTTCTGTTGCGTTTATGTCATGTAATCCTCTGAAGTACTGAACTGTTTTTGTTCTATTGACTTTGTTTCAGTTTTTCTGGGTTAGTTGTGTTATATGTCACTTACTGTTACGTTAATCACCTTGCTTTGGTTGAATGTTTGGTAGTAGACACTAACTGTTGAATGAACATTTCGATAGCTAGCTGTAGATGGGTCAGGATTCAACCATTGTGCTCGAGATGCATGGGAATTATTTCAGTCTACAGGGATTGAGGCTCTTATTGCGTATGATTGTTCTGGAGCTGTGTTACTGATGGGGATTATCCTTGGAGGTCTGGTTACAGGTACATGTGTAGGGATCTGGGCTTGGTTTAGAATGAATGATCGAGTGATGATGGTCGGCTCTACAGCTATGCTAATGGGAATGATACTTGTAAGTGATTTATCATCATTAGGGAAGGAATGATTTTCTTCCTGTGTAATTAGCTCGATAGATAAAAAACTGCATTGATTACAAACTGAGCAATCTAGATGTTCTGATGAGTCCAATTTTAAATATCATAGTGAAATTTTTGCATCATTGTTACTTAGGAGGTTTTAAGTGCTACCATATATGCATGCAAAGTTATTAATAGTTTTCTTTCTTAATTGTTTTAAAACAGAATCCTAAGCAAGCAGAGAAATGTGTGTTCTGTTTTAGGTTTTGTGCATTAGTGCCTTGCTCCTTTGTTTGCTTGTCTTTTAAGTTGTCTTATTGGTCCTCGTTGATGTAGACACTTTTTTCATACAATACAAGTATATAAAGAAGGATATATTTCATTTTACAAATGGATGAGATGGAGTTGGTATATGGACGCTAAAACTATGAAAAAAATCATAGGAAATAATTCTATATAAAGTAGATATGTATTCTTTAGCCTTGGCTTGTTAATAACGGAGAAAGAGAACCAATAAAGCCAACTTCAAATATCGGTGGGATATAGCTACGATAGTGATTATGAAAGTAGTTGTTTATACCTATGCAGTACAATGTGTTTAAAAATATAGCCAGTACACTCTTGTGAACTTCATTAATGCTGCGTTGATTTCTTTTTAACTTTTGAGTTGTGTGAAAATAGAAACTGTCAGAATGGAACTTTGACAGATAGAGGTTATGAATATTTACCGAAAGAAATGTGGCAATCTTGCCGTCTGTCAAAATTGGCTATTAATCGTAAGGGTTGCAGATAATTGCTTGAAGAACAAAATCCAATCTGAAACTGGATTGGCTTGGATTTCCTCTTTTCCGGTTTATATTATCTGGTTCTGTGATAACCTGTGGATTAGTCACAATGTGGAAAGGACTTTTTTGTCATTTTAAAAAAACCCTGAAACTTGACAACCTTAATCTGTGCAATATTGCATTTTGGCACTGCTTCCAGTTTGGGCCAGCCTGTCAACTTTCTAGGATTCTTTTTGGTAGTTCTTCAACAGGGGAGGAAAGGGAGACATTTGGGGTTAATCTTGGCCCTTTGGAGGGCGTCTAGGCTGGCGGTGCTGCTGGAACAGGGGACTGGCCTTTTCACTTAAGTCTACTGTGGGGATTGCCTCCTTGGGGAGGGTCTCCATGGGTTCCTTTTCACACAGGATGGGGATGATGGTAGACAAGCTAGGCGACTGGGAGGAGGAGCAGGAACGGTGGTGGTGGGAGTAGCTCTTAGAGATAGAGGTGGCCCTCAGAAAGGAAATGTAGGAGTGGGAGTCAACAATAAGGAGGGCAATGGAGGACAGTTTACAGTTGATCTTGCTAGGGTTTTCTGGGAGGCGGACCAGCAGGTGAGGGTTGAGGAATAGTCCTAGAGGGAGTATGAGGAGAATGCATGCAAGCTGTAGGAGGAGGAGAGACAAGAAAGGGAGCATGAAGCACAATGGTGGCAGGAGATTGAAGAGGCTATCCATCGAAGCATTTTGGAGGAGAACATGTGGGAAGAGCTCACAAAGTAGTTGTAGAGGGAGAATAGGAACAAAGGAGGAGGAGTCCTTTGGCTATGCAAAGGAATTTTTGGAAGAGAAGAATATGAGAGAGTGTTAGTATAAGACTTGCCTTTAATGCCAAACTATGGTTTAAAGTAGGCAACTACCTGTACTCTGTCATGAGAGTTAACAGGGATACGCCGTGGGACAACCGTAGAAAGTACATCAGATGGATGTTGTGCATGTTGCATCCTGACAAGGTGCAACATTTGACAAAGCACATGTGGGATCTTAATGAGGAAAGGTACAAGAATTTTCAGTAGGCTGTGGAGTCTTTGACCTTCAAGGAGTGGAAAATTGTCGACAAGGTGCATAGACAAGAGTTGTCCTCCTACATTTGCAGAATCATAACCTTCCTTGTATGAGCTGTTGTTTCTATCATTTTTAAGGGTACGTTTGTCAAATTTCATGGTTTCATGGGTTCCAGTTTTGATGGAAATGTGGGCGATTCTGTATGCCTTTTAGTGGTCCCTCTATTGATGGTGTCTAGAGGTTGTCCACTCCTACCCTTGTACAAACTAGCATATGGGAATCCTACCCCATGCTCTTTTGGTTTTGGCTCTCTGTGGCCGGGGGTTTCTCTTCACCCAACCCCTCTTTGGTAACTTTTTTCTGTAATATAAACTACCCAATCTTTTCTCGAAAAAAAAATCTGTGCAATATTGAAATCCTAAAAAGGAATCTTAAATGCAATAGTTGTGAAATAATGCAGTGGAAATGTCTTGGGGTGAAATTACACAACAAAACCTAGAGTGAAATAGCACAATTGAATAACACAACAATTAACAGTTTAATAGAAATAAATGCAGATCCAATGGTGAGAGAAACAAGGGACATTCAGTGGAAAACATCACATCTTCAGTTGATCAAAATAGAGATTACATGTTAAGATCCATGCCTTTTTTTGACAATGACTCTAACTTTTTTTTTTTTTTTGAGAAAGTAGTCGGGATTATATTATTGAGAAAGACAAACTATAGTACAAGAGATTACAAATGGTGGGCCATTAGCAATGGCCCTCCATGGAGGGGAAGAATCCCCTAA
>MNCI01004353.1:38024-52138 GCA_015680685.1 Gnetum montanum
GGGGGGGGGGGGGAGCGTCGCCCAAGACCCAAGGCCAAAAAACCCCCCCTAGGGGTTCGTCGCTAGTCGTCGACAGGCGCAGTGAGGGGGCTCCAGCTCATGGAGAAGATCTAGGGTGTTCCGGTGGTCTTCTATGTCCATGAAACTGGCCGCCTGCTGGATACCTTGCAGGGTCGATTCCCACCTGTTCTAATTCGCCTGCAAGGTGCCTGCATCAGGATGAAAGCACACCAAGGTTCGATGGATATGGCGCCTGAGCTCACCCCAGGAGCTCTCACAGCTGATGCCAAGGATGAGGTATGGGCACTGCCCCCCTCTGAGCCATTGTTGGGCATTGTGCTTGTGAGCCTGATTGAGCTGCCGTTGCCGTTGTTCCTCCTCCTCTTGAAGTCATTCCTGCTCCACCTGCTTCGCCTGCTTGCACTCTCTCTGGGCCGCGTCCTCCTGAGTCAGTTCTTCCCACACTTGGGCCCGGATTTCGTCAATTAATCGGGCCCTAGCAGCCTCAGCCATGAGGTCCTGCTGCCTCACCTGCTCTTGTTCCCGCTCAGAAAACTAGGCCTCCAGGTCGGCCTAGGCCTGCACAAGGGCTTCATGCCACTTGGCCTCCCACTCTTGTTGCTCAGCCTCCTACGCCTCGTTTGCAGCCCTCTACGTGGCCTGCCGTGGCTCTTTGTGCCAGTTCCTGTGGCCGGAGGTTTCTGGTGGGGGGGAAACTGGTTTGTCGAGGCGAGCGGGGGGGCGTCGCTCCCTTTGGGTCTACCGGCCCCGCGTAAAGGGTGAAGCCCAAAGGGACCAGCGGCTCCCTTGGCTGGACGAGACTGCAGGGCCCTGGGGGCCCGCAGTAGGGGGGCTATCCAGGGGGCCCCCCTGTTGCCGGGGGGGGGGGNCCACAAGGCAAGAATTAACCTAGAATGGTGGCCGCGTCATTTGAGCAGGAGGGCCTCTAGGAAAAAGCAGGGGAGGTTGACCTGGCGACCTAACTTCAGACAACACAGAAAAGCAAAGTGTAGGCCCTGGAGCTTGGAGCCGTTGCCAGACTGGACAAAAAATCTGTCCACCAGATCTGCTGCCTGGGCCTAGAGACGGGGTAGAGAAGATCTGGGCACCTGTTGGCTCCTTGTTTGTGGCACGGGCCCGTCGAAGAACGGTTCCGCAAAATGGAAAATGGATCGTCTTTTTAGGCAAAAGTGTAGATTAAAAATGCAAAATGGATCGTCTTTTTAGGTAAAAGATTCCGGATTGTAGATCACTTGGAATCACAACTAGAATCACATGGAATCATATAACAAAGAAACAATTTAAAGCAAAGGATTGAAATATTTTTATAACAAAAAAAAAAACATTTCTGTTCACAAAAACATTCAAATAATATACAATAAAAAATCAAGTACCTACCAAAGGTGTCCAAAAGGAGGAATTTTTATTTAGTTTTAGTGTGCTTATTATTTATCTAGGCATAAAATAAGAAAGAGTATAAACGGTCATAAAATGCAGCCAACACATTGGGGTGAGAAGCGCCCACAAAAGCCACCCAATAGGCACAATGTTACAAAGTAGAGTATAAAGGAGACATGCGTGCACAAGTGAAGGAGGCAAGGTTTCTTGATTTCATACTACTTGTTTTTGCTTTGGGCAGCCTCATTTAGAATGTGACATCCATTGAGAGGCATAGGCGCAAGTAGGGTATACACATATTGCATCTGCAACTGTAACATGCTAGCAGTTGCCATAGTGATGCTAAATATTTTCATCATTTTTCCAACCAAAGGCTTTGACATTGCTAGTATCATAAGTGGGCAGCCATAGTCATTCTCATATTGCACTCCTTATCAATGTCTGAAGAGTCAAGTAAGAACACATAGACTATCATTGGTGCTAAATTCTGATAGTCTTCATTGTTGGACTACCATCAACTCAGTTGAAAATGGTACCAAAACCAATGATGCACCGCTTCAAGCACTGCTGCTATCATGGATGTTCATGTTTCACTTAATTTGGATGGCTTGATAGATGAAATTAAACTCCATGAGGATGTAGATGTAGGCAGACCATGACAGCGGAGTACAAAGTTGAGGAATTGTCTAGATCTGATTCCAAACTTAGGATTTTAAAATGTGTATTTTTCTATGGATTTGATGCATTTGCGATCATAGTTCCAATTTGATTCAATAGTTTTTTTCTGGATTCATAACCATTTAGTTCTATGGATTCTGATACATTTAGGATCATAATTCCAATTTGATTCAATATGTTTTTTTCTGGATCCATAATCATTTAGATTGCAATTCCGATCTGCTTCTCATATGTCTCATCCCTCTCATGCAACATTAAATTATGAATGGGCTTATAAAGGTACACACAAGGTATCATGGTTCCATCTTCTTATTTCACTTGGCCTTGATTTATTTTAAACAACATTTGAAGACCTCAAACTGGCTGATCATTGGGTTAGTGGTAAGACAATTTCTTTAAGGGTGTGTTTGATTGTGTGAATCTTGGAAACTTGCATGCATGTAGGAATTGAGCCTAGAGATTCACGTATCAGGACAGATCACGCCTTTGGAAGTTGAATCCAAAGAGAATCTAAAAAGCAATAGAAATGAGTGAATCTTCTGGTTCACACAAGATTCTAAAAAGATTTCCATACAAATCGAAACAATTTTTTTAATAGAAAAAGTGGAATCCATGGACTCAACATCAGCAAAATCATCCAACTAAACATGCCCTAATACAAGAAGGATTTGGGTTTAGTTTCAAATATTTATATTTTTATAATGAAGTTGTATAATTTTCATACCAAGGCATGTGGCTTGTTCATTAAGGTGTATGGCTTGCATCCTACAGGTCATAGATTTTGTTAGAAAGTTAGAAATCCCAAATGTTAGGGATTTGTTTTTGGTCAACTTCTTATTTTTAGTTGAGTTGTTTCTTGATTGTTTTCGTTTGTAATTTCCTAGTTTAGGTGATTTTCTATTTTTTAGTTTGTTTCCTAATTTGTAGTCGAGTACTAAGCCTTGGCTGGCTATATAATGTATTTTCCTAAGAGTAAATAAAACAATTAAGAGGAATAAAAATTTAGATACCTCTATTTTCATGGTATCGAAGCCCTGCGACTCTTGCCAACCCTAAATCTCAAAATTTTGTTTTTTCTTTCTCCACTACCACCATGTCCAGTGCAATGCAGTCTTCTATGATGAATTCGTCAGGCGTATCAACACGAACCTTCGGAGTGGTTGGATCTTTGACAGCAACAAATGTGAATCACACACTACAGATCACATAACACAAGTTAAATGGATCAAACTTCCGAGAATGGTCTCAATTTGTGCTCCTCGTCATTCGTGGAAAAGGCAAGATGGGGTATTTAATTGGTGACACTCTTTCTCCACCTTCTGGTGATCCAAACACAAGTGTACAGGAGGCTGAAAATTCAATTGTCATGGCTTGGTTGATCAATTCCATCGAACTTGCAATTGGTCGAATGTATCTCTTCTTTAAAATTGCACACGAAATTTGGAGAGCAGTTCAGGAGATGTATTCTGATCTTGAAAAAATGTCTCAGTGTTTTGAGATATGGTCACTCATTCGCAACACATGCCAAGGAACCAAGACTATCATAGAGTATTTTAATACCTTGACAGAACTATGGCAAGAGATGGATTTGTATTATACCATCAATTGGAAGTGTCCTGATGATGGTGCTCTCTACAATAAGATGTTGGAAAAAAATCACGTCTTTGATTTTTTCCAAGGACTGAACAAGGAACTCAATGAAGTTAGAGGGAGAATCCTTGGGACGAAGCCACTCCCATCAATCTGAGAAGCTTTTTCTTAAGTTCGTAGAGAAGAAAGTCACAAGAGAGTGATGCTTCACGGTTCTTCGAATAATATGACTAAAGAGTCATCTCAAAATTCTACTCTTGCTGCAAATAAAAGGGAGACGAGTTCCAACCTGAATCAGAAGACAAAAGGTGATCAGTTATGGTGTGAGCACTGCCATAAACTGAATCACACGAAGGAGACATGCTAGGACATCCATGGTAAGCCACATGACTAGAAGCCTTGAAGTCAGCAACGGAACAACATCAGGGTCCATGTTGCTGAAGCCACTACTGATGCAAGGAAGTCGAATCAGTCCCCTTTCACACCTGAGCATATGGAAGTCTTGAAGACTCTTTTGAACCTGCAGAAAAATAATTGAGAGCCCGAGTCTAGGTCATCCACATCCACTGCTGTTGTTGCATAGTGAGGCAACCCATCATCATTATTATCTCACAAGGATAATGACAGAGATTGGATAATAGATACTAGTGCATCAGACCACATGATAGGCTCGAAAAGTATTTTTTCTACGTACTAGAAGTGCAATGATAACTTGACAGTCACTGTAGCTGATGGCAGTTCATCCGTGGTGTTGGAGATGTTACCTGTTTGAATTTGAAATCGATCCTTCATGTTCCTAGTTTACGATATAACCTTCTTTTTGTTAGCAAATTAACAAGGGATCAAAATTGTTCAGTAACGTTTTTTGGTGATCATTGTGAATTTCAAGATCTATCTTCGGGGAAGATGATTGGCAATGCTGAAGAACGTCGAGGTCTATACTATCTCATCGGTTCTTCTCCAAAATTGAAAGCATCTACTCTTGTTTCTTTGTTTGTTGCTTCTAAGTCAAAGGTAATGCTTTGGCATAATCATTTGGGTCATTCTAGCTTTTAGTATTTAAAGCATTTGTACCCAAATTTATTCAGCAATAAAGATCCATCTTTCTTCCATTGCGAGTCATGTATTTTTGCAAAGCAAACTTGAAAAGCATATCCTGCTCATACACATCAATCCTCAAAACCATTTCATTTGATCCATAGTGATATATGGGGACTTTCCCAAATAAATTCCTTAACTGGAACGCAATGGTTTATTACATTTATTGATGATCATACTCGAGTCTATTGGGTTTATCTATTGAAAGAAAAATTGAAACTGTGTCCACCTTCATACAATTTCACAAAATGGTTCAAAATGTGTTTCAATCTACCATGCAAATACTTCATACTAATAATGGTAGAGAATATTTTGCACACGAGCTCCAAGACTACCTAATTAATCATGGAATTATTCATCAAAGTTCATGTGCCTATACTCCCCAACAAAATGGTGTTGTCGAACACAAAAAACGTCATCTCCTTGAGATTGCTCGTTCTCTAATGGTCACAAGTCATGTTCCACAATCATACTGGGGGGAATCAGTGTTGACAACTGCCTATATGATAAATAGGCTACCCTCTAAAGTTCTGAAATTCTACACCCCATTGAATCATATAAAAAAATCCCTTCCACATTTGAGTCTACGTCACTCCCTAGAGCCTAGAGTTTTTGGATGTTGTGCCTTTGTCCTCAATACAAACCCTACTCAAAGTAAACTTGATCCCAAAGCCTTCACATGTGTGTTCGTTGGATATTCTCCCACCCAAAAAGGATACAAATGTTATCGTTTTGAGTCAAAGCGCTTCATTGTCTCCTTTGATGTAACATTTATTGAAAATCAGCCTTTCTATATTAAAAGTTTACTTTGGGGGGAGAATAATGATCAAGAAGCAAACTATTGGAATCCGTTCATCACTATTCAACTTCCAGTCTCACAACCGGGTCATTCTTCCTCATCTACTACCTCTCCAAACTTGTCCATTTCATAGGATGTAGGTGAAATAAGTCAAGGGGGAGAATCGGTGCAACCTCAACATCGAAGTGAACTCCAAGTTTACTCAAGAAGACTTCAAGTTCCTTCTCAAAACCAATCATTGGAACCAGAACCAAATCCTGTGACACAAGATAGTCAAAAAGGTATTGTTACAATAGATGATCTAGATGTTCCTATTGCTATCAAAAAAGGAGTTAGATTGTGTACTAAACATCCGATTTCAAATCATCTTTCATATTGTAAATTGTTTGAGAATTACATGGCTTTTATGTCTCAACTTGATGGTGTTGTGATTCCCAAAAATATTGATGAGTCAATGGTAGATCTGAAGTGGAAGGTAGTAGTCATGGAAGAGATGGAGGCCTTGAAGGAAAATGGCACTTGGAAAGTAGTTGATAGACCTGATGACAAAAAACTGGTGGGGTGTAAGTGGATTTTTACAGTGAAAGTGGGATTTGATGGAAGAATAGAGAGGTAGAAGGCTCGCTTAGTGGCTCAAGGGTACACTCAAATTTATGGTATTGACTATGAAGAGAGGGTACACTCAAATTTATGGTATTGACTACGAAGAGACGTTTGCACCAGTAGCAAAACTAAATTCTATTCATGTTCTTCTATCCATTGCTGCAAACTTAGATTCGGAGCTACATCAGATGAATGTATCAAATGCTTTTCTCAATGGAAATGTAGAAGAAGAAGTATATATGAGATTGCCACCTGGTTTTGAAGATGTAGAAAAGCCAGGTATTGTATGTAAACTAAAAAGGTCTCTTTGTGGCCTTAAGCAGTCCCCAAGAGTGTGGTTCACTAGATTCAGTACGACTATGAGGAATTTTGGTTACACTCAAGGTCAAGCAGACCACACATTGTTTTTGTGAAACAAGCTGAAGATGGAAAGAAAGAAATTAGTTTATGTGGACGATATGGTTTTCATCGGAGATGATACTATCGAGATAGACAACTTGAAGCACCTTCTACAGTCTGAGTTTAGGGTTAAAGATCTAGGAAAGCTTAAATATTTTTTGGGAATGGAGATTGCCAGAAGCAAAAAGGGCATCTTTATTTCTCAAAGAAAATATACACTAGATCTCATAAAGGAAGCAGGTAAACTTGGATGTAAGCCATCTTCAACACCCATGGTGCGGAATTGGAAACACAAAATAACTAAAGAGGATCCACTAGTGAGTAGGGAGACATATCAGCTTCTTGTGGGTAAATTGATTTATCTCTCTTTAACTCGACCAGATATTGCTTATAGTGTTAGTGTGGTGAGCTAGTTTATGCACTCTCCAACTAAGAGATATCTAGAGGCTATAGAATAGATCTTGAGGTATCTAAAGGGAACTCCAAAAGGTTTGCTCTTCCAGAAAAATGAGAGCAGAGAGATCGAAGGGTTTGCAAATGTAGATTGGGCAGGTTCTACAAAAGGCTCAAAGTCTACAACAGGTTATTGTACAAAATTGTGGGGTAACCTTGTAACATGGAGAAGTAAAAAGTAAACCGTTGTAGCAAGGAGAAGTGCTGAAGTAGAATATAGAGCAATAGCTCAGGGGATTTGTAAATTGATTTGGTTAGAAAGGCTCCTGAAGGATCATACCTCTCCAATCACCTATGAAGCTTTACAATGACAACAAGCCTGTTATCACCATAGTTTATAATCCAATCCAGCATGATTGAATGAAGCATGTGTGAATCGATAGAAATTTCATCAAATATGAAATTAAGAACAAGACTATCAGCCTACTCTACATTCCAACCAAGCTCCAAGTGTCAAATGTACTCACCAAGGCATTACTTAAGTTGGGATTTGAGCTAAATGTAAACAAGTTGGGAATGACTAATATTCATTCACCAACTTGAGGATGAGTGTTAGAAAGTTAGAAATCCCGAATGTTAGGGGTTTGTTTTTGGTCAACTTCTTATTTTTAGCTAATTTGTTTCTTGATTGTTTCTGTTTGTAATTTCCTAGTTTAGGTGATTTTCTATTTTTTTAGTTTGTTCCCTAATTTGTAGCCGAGTACTAAGCCTTGGTTGGCTATATAATGTATTTTCTTGAGAGTAAATAAAACAATTCAGAGGAATAAAAATTTAGATACCTCTGTTTTCAGATTTAAACATAATAGGACATCACATTATGCATAAAATTGTTAAAACTGAATTATTTTAATGGATCCATAATGTGTTGGACATAAATAAAAACAGTTTCAATTTTAAAAATGACTATTATTAGATCTTAAAATTAACATGTCAAGGTTTAAATTTTACAAACCTCATCATTATCATTATTACCATCCTTGCTTTATCTCAAATACATGGGATTGGCAATGAAACTTTTTGAGAGGTTGCCCATCCTATTTTTACTCCAAAACCAACACACATTAATTTTGGAGTTTTCATTTCAACTCCTCTTGTCTAGCCAACTTCCTAGTTAAATATAAAACTTTGTAAACAAATACAATTGCACAAAAATAAATAAACTTCACTGCATTTGAAGGCAAATCTATGCTACTCTCCCGCAACAAAATTACTGAAACTCACGTGGGTGCAACATCACCACTCCAAAAACCTATTGTACATTGATGACAAGACTAAACAAGAGTATGCAAAAGAACTACGAAGTGCATGCTATTTTCTAATAACCATCTATATATTAAATATTGATATGGACCATACTTCCTTGAGCCAACAAACACAAGATAATCTCAGAAGCATCCAAAGATATCACACCATCAATGGCTATGCATATTGTAGCATCACACTAACTAGACTTGGGCTAGAAAGGTGTTAAGTGGGAAAAGAAATCACAACTTAATAAAAATTGAGGATGTCGAGAAAATATGACAAACAAAGCAATAGGCATCCATAAAACAAGTGTAGAGGGACATGAAACTTAAACAAATTAAATATAAAATGACATTGCCAATAGCACCTTGTGTTTAAAACCTAATTTATTCACTAAGTAATGACAGTGTGATGCTCTATTACCCAAGCCAAAATCTAATAAAGAGAAATTTTTATAACAATAGAATAAAACATGATAATTATATCTAGAACCTCTAGGCATTGGGCTACTAATGTTGGAAATAAAACTTAAGCCAAAATACTAATTACTAAACCAATGCTACCAAATAATAACTAAGATAAATGTTAGGCCTACACCACAAAACATGCTATTACAAAGTCCACACAAAGTTGCCAACCAAAGGGCAGTACATAGTACAAAATATCAACTACACATTACAACTTATAAAATACATCCAATAGCCAACTTGACATCTACTAGAAAATGCATAAAAATCTAATCTAAGCATCAGCTTCTTCAGCTGCCTTGTCCTCACAAACATTTGTATCACCTGGGAGACAAAAACAAAAGGGAAAGTCAGTCTAGAGATTAAGTAGGGTAAATAAACTACAATTACTCCCTTAAGGGTTTTGGAACTAGGCACTAGGTAGTTGAAAAGTCATGCAAAATGGTTGTTGCATCCAAAATGTTAGGATCCAAAATAGCCAAAACACACCAAACATTAAATCATAACCAAATCATCAATAAATAATTGCATGGTGAATTATAAATTGAATTCCACCACCACCCAAATCCCAAATTGTGGAAACTAGCACCCACTTTCAGTTTCAATATATCAATGTTGGGATGAGTAACCATTGTGCATAATAAGATTTTATTCAATTTCAAAACCAAAACCAAAATGTGCCCGTTGTACTTATTTATAGTTATTGGTAATTATAGTCACTTATGATCGGTACCAAGGTTAGCTACCAACAGCACCTTGAATTCTATTTCTTAGCTAGGGTGAGAAGCCCATAGTCTTCTACTCTCTTTCCCCTTCATACCCCGTTCTTTAAAGGCCAATGTAGTGTGGACTTCGCTAATGCAAATATCAAAGGGTGCAGTGATGCCTCAAGGTTCCTCTAAAACCAACCAGTCAATTTCCCCTGTGCTAGCTCCACCAAAACTATCCAGTGGTTCACTGTGTGGAAAACTTGCAATGGCTTCAACAAACACAAAAATGTTAGCAACCAAGATAAACACATACATACATATCCAGCCCCTGGGTGGTGGGGAAATGTAACCAATGCATGTCCAATACTAACCTCATATGTTGTACCAGAGAATGGTGTACCTACATCAAGTGCACAGTTTATGAATGAATGATTTGCCTACTCATCATTAGATTTACTAAGAGTGGTTTGCCTATTGAAACAATGTACAAAAGTTTTAATCAATCATAAATTCCAAAAATGTGATTAGTTTTTGCTTCCAAATTTTGGTCTTTCCGAGAAGCCTTAGAAGCTATGTTTCTGGTTGTTTATGCAATTTTTGGAGTTTGATAGAGATGAGGTTGCTTTACAAAAATTGTTTGGTTTTGCATGCTCTTCAAAATGGTGAGGCATCATTTGTTGTGATAGGGTTGCAATGCGCTAGTAAGGGTGCCTCAAGGTTTGCGCTATCAAGCCAAACAACTTTGCCTTTTATGCTACCATCATTTGGAGTCATCTTGGGCCTCAAAAACACGAATTATGGTAGAAAACCCTAGTTTTATGTCCCACAAATTTGGCAAAAGCAAAATGAAATCAAAACATATCTAAATTGAGCAACATTTGAGATGTAATGCCCAAACCACGATAAAATCAATATTATAGTTTTAAATTTTAGAAACAAGCACTAATAAATCAGATCTAAGAGATAAAAATCTCTAAAACATTTCGCTAAGTAGTTGCCACACAAACTAAAACCAACCAAAATTGAATGCACACAACCAAACATTCTAGAAACCCAAAAGATGAGTATTGTAAGAAATTTTCTCATGTGATTTGACTGCATTGTAGATAAAAACTCTTTGCATGGTTGAGATCTTCCAAATAGATTTCAAACCATATGCAAAGTCAAAGGTCAACAATTGGATCCAAGCAAAACCTAGAATAAGCTTTGAAAGGAAAGCACTTACAACAATTTTGGATGACAATCCTGGCTTGGGATGCAGTTGCTCTCATATTCGGTAGGGTCTCCTTCTTTGGCTCTATCTCCCAAATGTTGTTGAAGAAAAAGGATGATTTCTAATGGAAGGATTGCTAGGTATTTATACTCACATGGACATGCCAGGGTTTGACCGGTGGGTAATGGGAAACACTAAAACTAAAAAGAAAATACAATTAACCCATAATTTCTAATCATATCTCTAACATGGATCTATACCCAGCATTGGCCTACTAGGGTACTTTAGGTGCTATCTAATTGCAATGTCATCTCCAACTCTAACCAAGGTCCAAGGTACAAACCAAATATAACTAACCACGGTCCACACATTTTAAATATGGAATCTGTTGGCTGAAAAGGCGATCCATGATCCAATTCACATTTTTAATCTATGAACTAAATATAAATGAAGTTAACAACATATATATTGTTTATGGCTTTGGGAGAACAGCAATAACTAGGCTTATTGATATCAACATGTAAGACGATACTTCTTTGAGGCTTGTCTAGAGAGGACCCAACTTTGTTGAAGGTAGCATCATGACACTTCTTTGCATTTAGGCTATCGTTCTTCACATATTTAATCTTTCCACAATGCCAGCATCTTGGTCTCCTCTTTGTGTTCATGCCCACAGGGAAAACCTCGTCATTTTGACAAAGTATTTATGTTCCATGAACGCATGAGATTGTTAGGTAAAACAGCGCTCATGACCTCATCAAAAGTCATCATACGTAAGTTATTGCAAGACTTCGGCAAAGAACTCAAAAATATCATCGCTTTATCATCAATCGCAGCCATTTGAAAGACGATGTTAAAGCATTGAAATAAAACTGTCATAAATTCATTTGCATCTGATTTCGAAGTGTGCAATCTATGATGTAAGAAGACACAATTTGTAGCCGTCTTTGCCTGGTGCCGTTTTTTGTCATGAATGATGGGTTGTAGTGTTTTCCTTTACATTTTGAAGAATGGAACTCTCGGAACACCACAAATAATTGTTAAAAGCTTTTCTGATCCATTCTATTCTACTCATTAATGCTAATGGTAGTAGCTGTTACACTTATCTGTGTGTAAGCATCTCAAGATCATGCTCACTCAACAAATCTTCCACAGTGATTTTCCAAAGCTCATAACTTTACCATTAAATTTATCTACCAAAATGGGTGTCCTTTCCATCTTGTACAATTATCTTTCAGTAATGGAGAATGGAAACTAATCATCTAGTTACAAAAAGGCATGATCATATGAAGAGCAAATGCAACATTCCTAGGAGTATTTACCCATCCAAAGAAACATAGCCCAGAGTTTGTGTAAGAGATAGCAGAAGAAAAATACGTATACAATTCATGAGTACTAGAGAATGAGTTTTGTATACCCTTGTATAGAAGGGGGAGGAGAAGATCCTTTCAGGATAAGACAGCATAAAAGAACTCTATCTTTGCAAGGAGGGATAGCAAGTAGATTCATTCGTACAGTGATACGGATGCAAGGAGGCATTTATCTGGGAAGCTTAGAAGATGAAAACAATAAACATCAATATAACGTCAAATGAGTAACGCCAATCCTCACTCGAACACAGAGCTGCATCGTAAACATGTTTGTCTAACCATTAGCAGTTCAACCATTCCACCTCTATGGTTGAGATAAAGAACGCTAAAGTGGAGGGTTAGAAATAAGTCAAAGCACAACCTGTCCATAGTTAATGAAACCAATCTTATTGTTGTATTATCTGTACAACTCAGCAAAGACGTCGATCATCCATGAAGATAACATATAGAATACGTTTATTCATAAATCACAGATATGGATAAAGAATTATTATTGTGGAAATCCAGATCAATTTTTAATGGTTGTTGACAGCTGTAATTCTTCGTGGTAGTTTCCTAATTTAATGGGATTTGTTGTCATCCCAAATCCATCTTTTTTAGGCAAATTTCCTGATTTTATGGTGATTTTTCCCCATAATTAGGGATTTCTGATTATTCCTTCTGAAAATAGTGTCCATATTCATGTATAAAAAGGGCTTATTGTGACATTAAAAAATTAGGGAATAAAAATTCAATTTCTCTACTTTTCTGAATAACTACATGGTATCAGAGCATTTCCTAAGCAATTCTATCCTCAATCATTCAGTCCTCTCCTATTCAGATCTTTTCCGTTCATCTCACTCTCTTCTCCTTTAGCGATGGTGAATTTTTCCTTCTCACTGACAACATTAGACCTATGCTCATCACCAGTGACGTTGAATTTTCTTTCCCTCTCTCTTCTAGCGAAAATAGATGTTGGCTCTCATTCTCCTGTCATAGCGGTCCGTTTCTCTCCTTGTTATATCCCTTTCTATCCTCATGGCTACATCCACAACAGTGTTAGATGTCACCTCTTCTCTTAATAACAACATGATTTTGAGCACTAATGGTGGTTTAGAAAATTCTACTATCCTCATCATGGGTCACAAGCTACATGGATAGAATTATCTTCAATGGTCCCATTCAATTATGATGTTTGTGTGCGGCAAGGGCAAAGATGACTATCTCACTGGAGTAGCTACTCAACCAGCAAAGGAAGATCCAAAGCACCGGAGTTGGAAGGTTGAAAATAACATGGTTATGTCTTGGCTGATCAACTCGATGACAAATGACATCGAAGAAGATTTCATGCTCTATGAAATGGCCCAAGAGATCTGGGAGGTTGAGACAATCTCAAGTGAGACGACACATTCTTTTCCAACTGGGCCGACGACTACACCTTTTTCCGAGGGCGTGAGATTCTTGTCACTGAGTCCTCAATCGCTAGCTGTTCGGGGGTCCAGATTGCTGGTGAGGTCATCTTGCCGTCCACCTGTGGCTTGCAGAACGCGGAATTGTTTTTCGATGGGCCCGTGCCATGAACAAGGAGCCGACAGGTGCCTCAATCTTCTCTGCCTCGTCTCTGGGCCTGGGCAGCAGATCTGGTGGACAGATTTTTTGTCTAGTCTGGCAACGGTTCCAAGCTCCAGGGCCTACATTTTGCATTTCTGCGTTGTCTGAAGCTAGGGTGCCAGGTCAACCTCCCCCGCTTTTTCCTGGAGGCCCTCCTGCTTAAGTAATGCGGCCGCTATTTTGGATTAATTCTTGCCTTGTGGCAGGGGGCAAAGGGTGGGGGGGCAGCACCCGTCGTCTTCTGCCCCCTGCGGGGGCCCCCTGGATAGCCCCCCTGCTGCAGCCCCCTTAGGCCCTGCGGTCTCACCCGGCCAAGGGAGTCGCTGGTCCCTTTGGGCTTCAACCTTTGCGCGGGGTAGGCGGTCCCAACGGGAGTGGTGCCCCCCTGCTCGCCTCGACAGACCAGTTTCTCCCCTGTTGGAAACCTCCGGCCACAGGAATTGGCACGAGGAGCTGCGGCAGGGCACACAGAGGGCCGCAGACGAGGCGCAGGAGGCTGAG
>MNCI01004353.1:52152-66383 GCA_015680685.1 Gnetum montanum
TGTGCCTTGGTCATAGCATGACTAATTGGGTGCTGATTTTTTGTGACTTAGGAGTTTTTTCCCCTCCATTGAGGGCCATTGCTGATGGCCCACCATTTGTAATCTCTTGTACTATAGTTTTTCTTTTTCAGTAATATAATCCTGACTATTTTCTCAAAAAAAAAAAGGAAAATGAAATTCTACTATGGCATTATAGACTAGGTCATCCTAGTTTTTTGTATCTCAAAAGACTCTTTCCATCATTATTCAATAAAAATTCAGATGTTCTTCATTGTGAAATTTGTCAGCTTTCAAAACACGTTCGTAACTCTTATCCAATAAAACCATACAAAGCATCTCATCCTTTTTCTATGGTTCATAGTGATGTTTGGGGTCCATCAAAAATAAAAAATGTGACAAGGGCAAGATGGCGTGTATCCTTTGTTGATGATCATATAAGACTCACTTGGATATTTTTGATGAAAGAAAAATCTGACATCAGCCAAACCTTTAAAAATTTCATGAATATGATTCAAACACAGTTTAAAACAAAAATCCAAATCTTGAGAACCGACAATGCAAAAGAATATTTCAACTCTGTTCTTGGAGAGATTTTCTATCTAAAGAGGGAATTGTCCATCAGAGCTCTTGTATTGATACCCCACAATAGAATGGGATAGTTGAAAGGAAAAATAGGCATTTATTGGAAGTTGCCTGAGCCCTCTTACTTTCCTCTCAAGTTCTAAATTTCTTTTAGGGAGAAGTGATTTTTACTGCTGCATATCTCATCAATCGAATACCATCACGAGTTCTTAAGTTCTAAAATCCTTGTCAAGTCCTTTTGAAAACGTTTGCAACAACCCGACTCATCTCATCAATCCCTCTTAAAGTATTTGGTTGTACGGTTTTTGTTCATATTTCCCAACAATTTCGTAGCAAACTTGATCCCAAAGCCACCAAATGTGTCTTCCTAGGATATTCACCAAATCAAAAGGGGTATAAGTGCTACTGTCCCAGTACAAAATGATTTTACCACTCAATGGATGTCACATTCATGGAAACACAGCCTTACTATCCCAGAACCAACATTCAGGGGCAAAGTGAAAATCAGGAATATCTTTTTTGAGATCCAGAACCAAATCCTTCTTCTGTCAAGACACTTACTCAATCCAGCCCGAGCCCAAATCTCAATCCACTACCGAGTCCTCCTCATGAGACTATAACAAAGAGCTCATTGTGTACTCAAGAAGGAAACCAACTCAAAAGGATATGGAAGAACAATTCTACCTAAGCATTGTTTATGAAAATGTGATGGATTCAATCCAAAATGACTCACATCCAGGTAACACTAATTCAATTCCTAATTCTAATGAACTTTTGGATTTACCAATTGCATTAAGGAAAGGGGTAAGGTCATGTACAAAAGACCCAATATAGAACTTTGTTTCTTACAAAAAGTTGTCACTTGGATATCATGCATTTACTATGAGCCTTACAGATATTCAGAGTCCTAGTAATATTCAAGAGGCTCTTCAAAGATTAGAGTGGAAATCAGCGGTGGATGATGAAATCAATGCTTTGATGAAGAATGGAACGTGGGATTTAGTTGAGCTACCATAAGGGAAAAATACTGCTGAATGTAAATGGATCTTCACAGTTAAATACAAGGCAGATGGAAGTATTGATAGATACAAAGCTCACCTTGTGGCCAAGGGCTTTACACAATCTTATGGAATTGATTACTAGGAAACTTTCGCACTAGTTGCCAAATTAAATACCATCCAAGTCATTCTGTCCCTTGTAGCTAATCTTGATTGGCCTCTACACCAATTGGATGTCAAAAATGCATTCTTGAATGGAGATCTTGAAGAGGAAGTTTACATGGACATTCTACTAGGTTCAAGTCTGTAGAAAATGTCAACAAAGTATGCAAACTGAAGAAATCTCTTTATGGTCTTAAACAATCTCCACGTTCATGGTTTGATTGATTTGCAAAGATTATAAAGAGACATGACTATTTACAATGCCAAATGGATCATACTATGTTTGTCAAGCACTATTCTGAAGGTGGAACATCCATCATTATTGTCTATGTTGATGATATCATTGTAATTGGGAATGATGAAAGAGAAATAGCCACCTTGAAGAACTTCCTTGCTCAAGAATTTGAGATAAAGGACTTGGGAAATCTCAGATATTTCCTTGGAATGGAAATACGAAGATCAAAAATGGGAATTTTAGTCTTACAACATAAATATGTTCTAGACTTACTCAAGGAAACTAGAATGCTTGGATGTAAATCGACACTCCAATAGATGAAAAAAGTCTATTAGCAGACAAGGGGAGGTATCAGAGGCTTGTTGGGAAACTTCTTTATCTTTCTCATAGTAGACCTGATAGTGCTTTTTCAGTTAGTGTTGTTAGTCAATTCATGACTAACCCAACTGAAGAACGCATGAGCAAAGTGTTCTGAATTCTAAGGTATCTAAAAGGTGCCCTTGGTGAAGGCCTCCACTTCAAGAAGACATCAACTAGAGATATCAAGATATTTACAGATGCTGACTGGGCAGGCTCCAAGACTGATAGAAGATCAACATCAGGATACTGTACCTTTGTTTTTGGAAATCTCGTCACCTAGAGGAGCAAGAAACAATCTGTAATAGCCCATAGTAGTGCTGAGGCAGAATTCAGAGCTATGGCGCAAGGGATATGTGAAGGAATATGGCTGAAGAGACTATTGCATGAGCTCAAAATCCAAATTACAGATTCTATCATATTGTTGTGTGACAATCAAGCAGCGATTAGCATAGCCAAGAACCCAATACATCATGATTGAACAGAACATGTGGAGATAAGTAGGCACTTCATCAAAGAAAAGATAGAAGAGGGGATGATCTCAATTGATTATGTTCCTACCACAAATCAAATGGCTAGCATCTTAACCAAGGCTCTTTCCAGAACTACCATTGGAGAACTTGGATCCAAGCTTGGTCTTCTCAACATCTACAGCCTAGCTTGAGGGGGAGTGTGGAAATCCAGATCAATTTTTAAGGGTTGTTTACAGCTGTAATTCTTAGTGTTAGTTTCCTAATTTAATGGGATTTGTTGTCATCCCAAATCCAGCTTTTTTAGGCAAATTTCCTGATTTTATGGTGATTTGTTTTTCCCCATAATCAGAGATTTCTGATTATTCCTTCTATAAATAGTGTCCATATTCATGTATAAAAAGGGCTCATTGTAACACTCAAAAATTAGGCAAATCCAAAATGTATTTCAAAGAACATTTTGATACAAATAAAAGGCATGGATTAAGTAACATAGTAATTAGTCCTCAGTACTTTTCTATAATAAATAACTGTTTACTAAAGTAACTGACTGGAGATAGTAGTCACCGTATCATGATTTTTGTTACTGGATATTTGACTTTGATGTTCCGTATGAATCACCACTGGATCTGACTATACTTATATGTTAAATTTATGTTTGTTAACCTTTTTTAGATAAAGGATATCGTTAAAATGACATGCAACGATATAAGTAGGTATTTTTTTTGCAGGTTGGTTTGACCCTTGTTGTGATAGAAAGTGCTGTGACGTCCATTTATATATGTTATGCCCAAGACCCGGAGATGATCAACAGATGGGACCCTGAATTTTGCACCCAAATATCTGAAGCTTTCCGTCAGCGGTTGCAGCATAGGAGTTTAAGAGGCAGAGCTGTCTTATCAATGGTTGGAATACATCAACAGATATCTCTAGCAAACTCTTCGTAGCCTATGAGTTTTTTCCCCTAAAATTCAATTTGCAACTTTGTTATTCTCTAATATTGTAAAAATTTATGCCTGGGCATTCTCTGCACATTGCAAATTTCAATATTTCAATTCACGTCATTCTTCTTGCCATTCAAATAAATAATAAATGTAAAACCATGTCAATGATACTTGCCAGAGCAAGATGACTGTTTAGCATGATATATGCGAGGAAACTATGTTTCACTTTTAACAAAATTTACATCATTTTTCAACATCCACAATTGAACTTAACATAGCAAAAGTGTGGCTTAATACCAATATTTGTATTAAAATAAAAATGCAGTAACACTTGTGGAAGATCTTCACCTTGTCATTTATGATTGATCTTACGATGAGAATTTTCACTAGTTGTAATCTTTTTATTAACATTAGTTTTAATCTTTGAGTTAGTAATATTCTCGTTAGATAAAGAAAAATTTGCCTTATGAGCTATTACCAAGGAGAGTCTAATAAAAATGATTATTGGAGAGAAGATTTCATGTCTCAAGACATTAAAGCAACTAGTTGGGAAGAACCTCAAAAATTAGAAGTCCATGAATTGAATGCAAAAGAATCAAAGATAGTTGTTAAAAATAAATGTGAAGATTAAGTTAAGGCTTCAACTAAGCAAGAAGAGGAAAGAAAGACATTCATCACTACTGAGATTACATATGAAAGGGTTTATGATATGAGAATCCCTAAAAGAGTTTCTTTAACTATTTTCTTCCCACCTATTGATTAGTTTGTATGAAGCTTTGTTTGTACAGTTTCTCAAGTTTTATTAGGAATGAGGTTTTTATTTCATCAAACCTTAAGTTTAATGAAAGTTTTCGATAAAAAAAAAATTTCTATTTCTATGTAAAAAGAAAAGTTTCCAATAAAGTATAAGTTTCTTAGCTGATGTGCTAAAGTGGGGCGTGTGTGGGTGGAGGAGGGAAGGGAGGTAAGAAATGTTGTCACGTTTCCACCATATTTATGAAGCAGATTTTATAAAATAAGATCTAAGAAATGAAATTGCTCAATTAACTTCTCAAAGATGATTAGAACATGAGAGTTAAATTATTAAAGAGGCAATTTCATGAAAAGCTTAATTGAGAAAGGTGTTAAAGAAAAGTGCTCTTTATATAAGTGTGTTCATTTTGAGTTCATAAGCTTAGTAAGGTGTTGTCAGTATATGTATATGTTATGAAGAAATTGTGGCTTTTCCATATGCATTGGAGGAGATGAAATCTAGGAATTAATTGGAAAATTGCAAAAGGAATTATTTACAATTGTATCTTCATTGGTTTTTGAATTTTGTAAGTTCATTAGTTTATCAATTAAGTGCAGTGGTAAATTGAATGTTCCACCAGAATAATGAAATGAAGTGCATCCATTTTCCTTGTACATATGCAAAGAACTCTATAAAAAAAAAAAAAAATTCATGAACAACTTCATCATGTGGAGATCAGTTGCTACATTGTACATTTCAATTTGTAGTGGTTTCCAAACGATGGTAGAAAATTAAGTTGTAGATCTAAGAATCTTAAATTAAATAAAGGAAAAATACCCAATCCAAGTGCTCAGCAACATTTGAGTAAATGTTGGAAGAGTAAGATTGTAATTTTAACACAATTAATAAAATCCTTGTAAATGGTATTTAAAAAATAATAAAAAAATTACTTAGAAATTCATTGATATTTCAAATAAGAACCCCTACCACAGAGGAAATGATTATAATATAGAGTACAATCATAAACAAACGAAAATTCCAGATTTACGGAAGAACAAGCCTAGCAACTATGGAAAGGAGTAGATCTATACAAATTAGTGTTCTAGAAAAACAATCATGTCAAACCTACAAGCATCAACAATTTAACATTTTAAACAAAAAATCCCTAAAGCAACAACTACCAGATATTGAAAATTTGCAAGTCCAAGAACCCTAAATGGAGGTTATTTGTCATGACATCTTTCACAATAGCACCATAGTTTTGAAAGGAAATTCTTCTCCTACTACATGCATGTGAGTTCCATTAATTAGGGAATTACATGGTCACAGGGCATAGATGCCACAAAACCATAATAGGACGTTGATGCCACAATGCTAGAACAAGGCTTGAATTCACAATTTCTTCTTCATGATGAAGCCATCAGTTATTGAGTAGCACCATGTGGTAATGAGTGCAGAAACCAAAGTTAATGTCAACAAGAGTGACATCCCAAGCCGTAGTAGTAGGATATAGAAGTGAGAAATGCAAGACACATAAGAAACACATGTAATGGAGATGGCACAACAGCGGGCATGGTGGCCATAGAGACAAGCTTTGACGTTAGGCACATAAAAAATCAACCATGTTTATTAAGGTCATATGACCTTCACAATGATTTAATTAAAAAAATGAATTATTATAAACAAAAAAAAACAAGGTTTATTTAGATTACAACCTTTTTTTAAAGGAAAAAAGAAGGTTTACGATTCCAAAATGGGAGAATTCATACTCATAAAAATTTACTTTTTGGAATTTAAAAATTCCAATGGAAGTAATAACCTCCATGAAGGTTATAAATAGACATCCTTGATATTTGTAAGGTTGTAATTGATAAAAAGATACTTGTCAATTATAGCTTATTTTCTCTTAGAAGTTATAACTTCTTAAGAAAGTTAGGAATAAATTTCTTAAATATTTGTAATACCTTCAACTTCTTATGATTATTGTAACTACCCTAAGGTCACTATAAAAGGGCCTTCAGAAGTGGATTTGAGAAAGGAAGAAGGAAGATTGGGGGGAAGCAACTTGAAGATTGTAAAAGCATGGCTTACTAAAGACATAGATTCAACTTCTTTGTTTTAATCCTGTGAATTCATTTCTTCCCATTTTGTTTTAGTTACTTAGCTAATGGTTTAGATAGTGATGAGCCATGATATCGTGTATGTGATATTGCATCTGCGATATTGTGTCTGCCCCTGTGATATCGCGTACGCGATATCACAGCCCGCCGCAATGTCTATAAATAAGAGGCAGCTTTCCCTATTTTGGACATCTAGATTTAGTTCCTTAGCCAAACTCTTACAATTTTACCATTCCAAAGTTAGAATAATTTCCATGTGCCCGTAGTAGGAGTCTTAAAGTGAATGGATCTTTATTTGAGCAAATTGTACTTGAGCACACATTTGTGTACGGCAATAAAGATGAACTTTCTGATAAACCTTGCAGCATATGGACTAAGCTAAATAGGATTTAATTATTGTTAAATGTTTAAATGCTTTCCTAGATGATCAATCTCTCTCAACCCTTGACTCTCCTAGTTAAGTGCATTTAGTATGACTGCTTCGAGCACATGTGTAATGCTTGGTAATCCAGTAACAAGTAGCGTTTGGTAATCCCAGCAGCGTTGCACTGGTTCAGGTTGTGTGTGGCAAGTGGAAACGGATACTGGTGCTAGGATGATTAGAACTTAGTTAGTGAATAGTTAATGAAAGTTAGTCACTTAGTCTCTTCACCTTTCCCTATTAGCATAAGACATTAAAAAGATAAAAGATATAAAAATCATACACCTCAGGCTTACTTAACCATACAACTGTGACAATACAAGTAAGTTTGGGAAGGCAACGATTGATTAACCTTAAGTGTTCCATTAAGGCGCATAAGCACTTAGTCCTTGGAGTTCGACCGGATCACATGTGAGATGCTCATATTTGTATGGTTGAGTGTAGGGGTACCTTGCCACTCATCATTGGCATTGTTGCTAGGGACTTAGTTGTTTGTGCGCTACGTAGAACATAGAAGATCATTCATATCGTTGGGACGCTAGAACGAACCCTTGGGGTTGATCAAAAGAAAAATAAGACAATGGTAATTAGCACATTGAACAAGAAAAAAATGTCTTCTTCTTCGCACAAAAGCACTTCACCACCTAGGAACAACACTAGAGACAGTTGGTGGAACAACACACATAACCAAAATCCGCCAATTCCATGTGGTATATATTTATCATGATGAGTATATACCGAACTTTACCTTTATTCTCCATCAAGATGAAAAACTGCGTTGGAGAGACTTGGAGGGTAACATAGTGTTGCCTCTAGACCGACCAGTCCCCAACATGCTCCTTCGTGCTCTTGCACGAATAGGCATGTCACAATTGTACGTAGAGTACGTTGCATGTGATTATGACACAAGGGACTACCATCGCATAGAAGCACAATGTCAATGGGACTTGTGACAAGAGAGTCACCACACATCTTTGAAGGGCAAAGGACCCCATAACGCTCCACTCGTCTTAAGAGAAATTGAGGGTGGTGAACCTATTTCAATAGGTTCTCCACAAAATGATGTTCCTCCTCCTAACAATGGTGAGGAGGTGGTGTATCAAAACCTTCACTCCATGATTCACAACCCTGGTTCTGATCCCCATGAACACCAAGTGTTCAACGAGGGAACACAAACACATGATAAGGATGGGCATTTTGATCGTCATCACGATCGGGGTCGGGACCACTGAAGAGAAGGTAGGAAACATCATCATGGCGATGGTTCTCCTTCTTCTTCACCTTCTTCATCACATTCACCCTCTCCTTCAATATTAGGATGCAGTCATAAGGAACCTAACTGTGAGGATAAAGGTAAACAGAGTGAGAAACCTCGATGTGAGAGTCGAGAACGAGGACGAGGGCACTCTAGAGAATCACGGCATGGAAGAAGGGAAAGTAGGGAACCACGTAGACATCACAGATGCTATGAAAGAAATGACCACGAAGAACCCCTACTTGCAACCCAAAGCATGTTAGATATCACGAAGGCTGTAAGAATTCCCACAAGGCACCAAAAAGATAGCAGGATCAAGAGGTTAGATATGAATAACATCCCACGCTTTGAGGGGGGATACAACGCTTATCCTCAAAATCACTTACAAGAATTTCACAATGCATGTGCCTTGCAAAACATCGAGAACAAATGGCAAAAGCTAAAGTTGTTTCCAAGGACACTAGTAAAAGAAGCAGAAAGCTGGTATTGGTCCTTAGAACCAAAATCCATTCGAAGGTGGAGTACAATGCTAGAACTATTTAATGATAAGTATTAAACGTACTCTTAGGTGTCCAATCTGTGAAAGCAAATCCAAGGATAGAAGCAGGGAAGTCATGAACCCTTGGATGCTACCATGGGCCGATATTATGCACTGTCACATCGTTGCCCAGGCCATGGTTACTTGCAGCGGGATTAGCTATGCCATCTCGTAGATGGACTTAGGCATGAAACCAGGAGAACCCTTGGAATGTATGCCCAAGGGAGGTTATCAGAGCTTAGGTTCCATCAGATCCATAGATTACTGGAGTAAGTAGCTAAGGAAGAAGGAGAGCTACATAAGAGAGAAAGTGCGGAAGAGCATAACCGCGATCCTTCCCTTCGAAAAAGGGGAGTGAGATTTTGTCAGGAGGAGGAAGAGTCACCACTCGAAGATATGGTGAATAGGAAAACCTTGCTGCTCCAAAAATTAACCACAGAAGTGTCAGCAAAGGTAGACCAAATATGGGACTCAGATAGTAGATTTGAAACTGTTCTCAAAATTGTAGAGGAGTCCAAGGAGCGAGGTAGTGACTATGACAAAAAGAAAAAGAGGGACATGGATCATGCACGTAACAAAGGTAAGGATAAAATGACCATCACCGAAGAGGTTGTGGATTCTAATACGGGCAATGATGATGTATGTGAGATATGCCAGTATGACCATCCTAAGGGATGTTGCCTAGTAATCTCACATCTGCAAGAGTCTGGGGGTGTATGCACTTAACCCATGACTTAACAAATGGCAAGCACCTTAACGGTTACCTTATCCCCAAGGTAACCCAAGGCAGTTCCACCAAATTTTAACGTATTATCCAAGTGAAACTCCACCACAACCTATTGAGCAACACTAGCAGTGGCAATATCCATAGTCATGGGGGAGGCCACCACCATGGCAACAATACCCTTACCGGCAACCGGATCCATATGGCTACTACGTGTAGTAGCTAATCTCTCCACGTGACTCTGTTGGTCACGTAACTCCACAACGTCACTACCAAGCTTCAGAGTATTATAGGACTCCTTCTCCTAGGGGAGACACACCACATACATACAATCCTCCAAACCCATCCACAACTCTCAAACAAATAGCTCCATTACCACCCGCTCCAGCAATGCAAGGGGTACTCCCCACTCAACCGCAGCAACCCAATGTCACGAGGGCTATGAATCCTCAACCCATAGTTGGTTTTGACAACCTTATGCAGAAAAGATCTTTCCTCAGAACCAACAATCCAACCAAGCCCTCACCATCACAAGCAATTGAACATTTGAACACCTCCCTAGAAAGTAAGGCTTCGGGGCCTCCTTCAACCCAAAAATCGAGCCTAATGCACACTGTTATGTTAACACATGTCTTTACTGACTGGATTAAGGTGGGCCACCTTCCCAGGAAATTCTTTGATCCTAGAAGTCCTCTAATATATCTCCAAGTCGCTGGGAATGAACCATGTAAAGCTCTTCTGGACTCAGGTTCTGGAGTCAACCTAATATCACGAGAGATGTATAAAGCCTGGAACCTACCTCCCTTAAGAAAGAGTAACATTTGACTAGAGCTAGCCGACCAGTCCATCACTGTTCCCTTGGGATTGGTAGAGGACATCGTTACCACTGTATGTGGGTGGTCGTATCCAATTGATTTCCTGGTGATACAAGTAAATAATGGTAAGGGGGACTTCCCAATAATAATGGGAAGAGGATGGCTAAGTACCATAGATGCATGCCTAGGAATTTACGATCTTTCCCTGGAAATATCCAAGAAGAACACTTTTGGAAAGATCAAGAAGAAGAAAGTTCGATGCATCGCATATAGTGACATGGGGTGCCATTGCATGTAGAAATCATGGGTTATGCAAAGTTCAGCATTGCCTACATGCAATCGGTGTGCACAAGACATTAATATACAAAGATGCCTATATGCAACAGCCACACGACAAGAAGACACCTAGTGGCTGATGGTTGATCAAGAGAGAAATTCACTAACATGCATGGAACTAATTGAGGGAATAATTAGTGCTTACATTGAAAGAATAGACACATTGGAGCAAGTTCGTCACCAACTTCCAAGCTTTAACCTTGAAAACATCAACTGGGGGAAGTTGGAAATTCCTGAGAGATTTAAACAAGAGCCCCTAGATTTGTAACCATTACCCACCGGTCTGGAGTATATGATCCTCGAAAATGAAAAATCGATGATCATCAATGTAAGGCTTGTTCCCAAACAAAAAGAAAGACTACTGAAAGTGATAAAAAAGTGGTCAAAAGCCTTTTCTTGGTCATACCCCAAGTTAACTGGAATAGATCCTAGGATATGCCAACATAGGATTTACACGGACCCCTCCATGAAACCTCGGAAACAACCGTAGAGGCAGTTGAACCCAAAATTGAAACAAATAGTAAAAGAAGAAATAGAACAACTTCTTAAGGCTGGGTTCATATATCCCATTGCTGATAGTGAATGGGTTAGCCCTTTGGTGATTGTGCCTAAAAAGGAAGGCAACTGGAGGGTGTGTATAGATTTTAGGTTGCTAAGCATGGCAACATTCAAGGATCACTTTCTGGTGCTATTCGTTGACCAAGTCTTAGATACCATAGCAGGGCATTGCTATTATAGTTTTCTAGATGGTTATAGTGGATACAACCAAATACAGATAGCACCAAAAGATCAAGCTAAGACAACATTGACTAGTCCTTGGGGAATGTTTGCATATAAACAAATACCATTTGGCTTGTGCAATGCTCCTACCACGTTTCAATGCCTAGTTCTAAACATATTCCAACAGTAGATAGGAAACGAAGTGGAAGTATTTATGGATGACTTCTCCACTTATGGAAAAAGCTTTGATCAAGCCTTGGACCGACTAGAGCAAGTGTTGAAAAGATGCGTAGAAACCAACTTAAGGCTCAATTGGCAAAAAATCCATTTGATGGTCCAAGAAGGCGTAGTACTTAGGCATTGTACTGTCTGAAATCGTCAATCTCCGGCTGGAATGGAACAGGGACCTGGAGATCTCCGGACGTGCACAGAAGACCCTACCTTCGCTTGAGGGCAAGCTAGAATTTACGAAGGTAGAGTACCTTGAGTGGTCCGCACGCGGATCAGGCAAGGATTTCCCCGAACGTACATCGATATGCTATACGCTGGGTTATATGTAAATGGCATAACTAATGTAAATGGAGCATAGACATACAAGAGCATAAACAATAAACATGCAACAATTAATGAAAAACTGTAACAGATTTTGGCAAAGAAATGTAGCAATATTATTGTGAGATGAGAGTTACAATGCACCGGTCTAACGCAGTTGTGACTCTGACACAAGGTAGAGGAATAGCCTCGGTGGATGTAGGGATGACTGTGTGCTGGGTTCAATTGTAGGCATGACGTAAAAGCTGTGTACTTAGCATGCAGGGTAGGGTCCAGCGTACACGGTTTCTGCTCTGTTCTCTCAGTGTCTCTATTTCTCTTTTTCTCTGGTTTGCTCAAAATTGCCAACCCCGATCTAATGAAAAATTGGGGTTTTTATACAGGTTTAGACGTTAGACTCAGGTTGGGTGACATGTGGCGCGTTGACCGGGTGCGAAAGAATGAAATTTTACAAGTGTTCAGCGTGCTGTACGCCAGCATATACGGTTATACGCTAGCGTATATTGCTATACGCCAGCATATATGGCTATACGTTAGCGTATACACGCTGGAAATATGACCTCGGCGTACAAACTTGATCAGAACAGAAGAAGTCGTTTGTCCTCCAGATTTGAATTCGGCTACCATGAAGATGCTGCCCGTAGATGTTCAGTTCAGTTGACCTTGATTTGACACTTTGTACATGCTGGGCGTATACGTTGGACGTATACGCTGGGCGTGTACGCTGTGTTTGTTGGGCGTATACGCTGGATGTGCAGGATGTAGATGCTTAGCGTATAGACTCTAGAATGCATGATGTCAACATCTGATGATTGCTCTATTCATGTGAGTTGATGCCTTGTACCGAATCTTGCTCTGAAATGCTATTTCCATGCCGTCCTCAGGGGTTGCATGCCCAGCGTATACCTCAGTCGCACATGCTGAGCGTACATGTGAGGCATGTACGCTAGGCATATACGCTGGGCGTATACGTTGTGGATGCAATCTTGGGTGTATACGCTCCAGCGTATACGTTGGGCATATACGCTGAGAATGTGAACTTGGACGTATACGCTGGGCGTATACGCTGTGAATGTTTCCGTAGGCATATACGCTGGGCGTATACGTTGAGAATGCATACTTAGTGAGAACTAAGTTTCTTGAGCACCGAAGTTGCCATGTTTGATAGCCGATGTCGTCGTGGTTGTCGGTGGGTCCCAGGGAACTGCTCCTTGTTGAGTTTGACTCTGCTTGAAGTTGTCTATGGAGCCCTCAAGCTTTAGTCTTGCCAGGGAACATCATGACTTGGCTCGATTCTTGTTGGAGAAGTACTAAGCTTGAACTTTTGTGGTGTTTTATTGGCCCCTCTTTGTTGACGCTTGGAGGAATTGACCCAAGAAGCGTCGACAAAGAAGTGCAAAACCCCACAAGCAACTTAGTAGAAACATTATCCTGTGCCACCTGGCTAGACATCATCGCACCGTGTTCAGTAGTACCTAGGATTGGGGAAGTGAAATTTGTAGCTGGATAGGGAAATGGAGATTATGGGGATTGGGAACTGACCAAGGGATTGTGCATGGTAAAGGAGATGCTTTGGTGTGTATACGAGTCATGCTGATTCTTGTCAATAGCCATTGTTTAGTAGACTCGGAATCAAGACATGCGATGTGCGTCCTTTGGCGGAACAAGACTCTTGGTTAGTGTCCAAGAGGATTTGTTGGCAAAACCAAAGCCACGTGATGATGCGCTGCATTCTTTGGAGGAACAGGACCCTTGTTTAGTGTTTTAGGAGGAACCTGTTGGCGGAGAGCCAAAGCCATGCAACGAGATGTCACTTGATTGTTTTAGACATAAACATTTGCTTTCGAGGCAACTGTCGTCCAGTCTTGTGTTTTATGTGGGAAGGGATGACCTTTTTTTTTGCACATGCTCAAATGCCATGTTGTGGGTTGCAATCGCTTTAGAGTGGTGCAATATGCAACAGTATGTTTGATGTTTTGGGCTGTACCGGATGTGTTCGAGATGTAACCAAGTATAAGGTGTTGAGGGATAGGTGGGATATGAAACGAGGGATGTACTAGTAAATGGCTTGATTAGTCTTGTCACGTGCGCTATGAACAACGTCTCACCTTGCTGCTTATGATGAAGTGTATTCTTGTACGAACACCTTTGAGTGTCATCCTGCAAACACAACTCCAAGAGGACAAGAAAACCATGAGTGAGTAAGCAAGCTTAGACTTAAACAGCTACTGATGAAACAAAGGCACCAGATGAGATTTCAGGCACTGTA